>ONZK01000066.1:145922-173119 GCA_900322385.1 Pharnaceum exiguum | reverse complement strand
CACATATATTTTCCCAAATTGAGAATGACAGTGACCAGAACAGAACCGATTTGTCATGCTTTCGTTTTGTTCAGGTATATCTTTTCATATAACCAACGGGCCAATCACGTCTCCTCAACCACAGGCATTGAACAAATGAAGGCTTATACCACTTCTCAGTTATCATAATCAGCCAGAAAATGGCAGCTAAAAGTTGATGGACTTTAAAATGGACCACAGATTTGAAAAAAACAAGTTCACCGCGAAGTCCGTTAGAGTACAAAAAGGTTATCTTAAGAATGCAACATAATCGTACAGGCAGCATGATTCTAATTTTCAGTATTGACAAAAAAAACGAGGCAAATGCGAACAGAAAGTTTAAAAGGAATACGGAATAAAGAAGACCAATACTGAACAAGAAGACCAAACCTTCCGAGCAGCAAGTTTGTACTTTTTAGCCTCTAAGTGAGCCAACCCAGCAGCACAGCGGAGTTGTGCGGTAATGATAGGGTTCAAACCATCTGGGGTCTGTTCAGCTTTGTTTACATAGCTTGTCACGTGGCTGAACTGACCCATCTCAATGCTAACAAGAATAGCATTTAAACACATGTCAACAATATGCTTTGCTGCCGTGCAATAGTCACGAGTGCGGACATAACTCTTGAATGCATCTCCCAGCTGTCCGTGAGAGTAATAGAAATCTCCAATATCATTATATCCCAGTCTAATGCTTTCTTTAACAAGATTTGTCTGCACAGATTCAAAGCAAAAGTCAAATTCTAATCATTCAAGCAAATGGCAAAAAAGCTAAAACAGAATACAAGGAAATGCAATCGGATACTACTGCCCAAAAAGTAAAAAGTCAAAACGAGGTAGTGGACATTAGCATTTGAAGCCCACAAGAAAATATGAAACAAGAAGTTCAACACAGATTACACAAGTATCAAAAATCTTACATACTTCTGTCATATGCAAACCAAAAAGTGTTTGTGTCACTTCTTCACCATTTGGTCATTTTAACATATCCAAACCATTGTCTCCATTTTAGTGACAAACTTATGTAATAGAAGAACTGCTACCGATAAACAAAAGGCAACCAAGATCTAACACACCCAATATCAAACGTAATTTTTTTTATATGAACATCAGCTAAATGTAATTCCAAAGCTTCGGATAAGAAAACCTAATCTCACTCTATAAGACTATGAAATATTGCATTCAATGAGAATTGACAGTTGACCAGAGAGGCCTCACACTATCCCACACCATAAAAGTATACCACCCACCGGGAAAATCGGGTACCCGATCCACCAGTTAATTATGGGTACCTGACCCGCAGTACGCGTTAAAATACCATGTCAATGCTAGGCGTAATCGCGCCTGGGGTAGCCAGAGGTGCAGAGGCTTAACACTTATACTAAAACTAAGCTCTCCCCCTCCTTTATCTCATTCCCTCTCCCTTCTCTCTATCTGTTCTCTTCCTCTTGCTCTCTCCTCTCGCTGATCACCCACTTACTCAGCGGTCACCGACAGTTGGAGGCGGCCTTCTCAACATTTCTTCCCCCAAATCTATTCCAGATCCCCACCTCTCACTGTCTTTCTTCCCCCAACTGATGAGTGGAGTAACGAGCACTCAAGCACTACTACATCTACCACTCTCTCACTTCCTTAATCCTCGATCCTCTCTCAATTCTGTATCTTTCGCTCCTAATCATCGATGCCGCTTCTTGTCTTTGTAATAGGTTACTCGTAGTGAATTGTTGTTGCTTAGATTCATGAATGGACTTCATTCATCTAGTTAGGGATAGTTTTCTTTAAATTCTACAGGCAGGTTTTGTTGACAAGTCTCTCTTCCCCCTCCCCTCCCCTCCCCTCCCTTCTCTGTCTTTAACGAGTCTGGAACCTTTCAAGGTTCTAACAGTCGCATAAAATATACTGGAATTTTAAAAACACGCCGAAAAAAAAAGCCAAGGTTTCAGGTACCCAGAACCTGACCTGGAATATTACGTTTGGGTACCCGGAACATTCCGGGTTGGGTTCAGGTACCTGAGTTTGATCAGCCCTATATGACTACACGAGTAAGCAAGCAAACATTTAACTCCCAACAACACAACAGTCTGAAATGTTTCCAGCTCAGGTCTTGGGTGATAGAAATCCATACATCCGTGTCATCATCTTCCACATCATCATGATAACACTTTCATAAGCTCCCAATCTCCACCATCTCATCAATCAAGTTTCCAAGTAAATCATGCTATCATAAGTTCATCACAAATGACCCGCTACTAATTAAGCAATTTCAAGATCCCCAGATTTTTCTTTCTTCTGGAAACTTATTTTCAATTTTTTTAGTAGCTGACAAGACTAGTCCAACAAACAAAATCAGAGCAGTTTCGGTTCAATAAAAACATATCAGCAACGCCATCTCATCCAAACCACTACATCCATCCAAAATCAAGACAAGTGACTCCTAATCGGAAATGTCACACATAGGAAACCCAAGTACATGTTTCTGCAGATTCTAAGCACCAATTAAAACAACTCATACACCAACATACTCTCTGCAAGCGGAACTCATACCTTAACAAATAACCATCTTGGTCGTCTATCACTATTTCTGCAATGCAAAATCTCACAATAATACCTAGAATTCCCTTTAAAACAAGTCTCATAGTTCCTCACAAATTCAGATGATCATTAAGAGAAGCAAAAACATCCCAAGAAACAAAAATGAACACAGCCATCTTTAATCCAACACAATGTCACTGTCACAAAAGTTAGAAACCATTAAACTAACCCTGGATTCAGAAGTACAAGCAACATCAAATTTCATTATCAACTAAAAATTAATCACCAACCATAACCATGGCAAACAACATCATAATGCACTATTAGACCTATAATGAAATGACCATAGAGGTGTAAAATACCGCCCAATTCACAGTTAACTTTTTTAAACTTCACAAAAACAAACACCAACATACTCAAATCCACAAGGGCCCTATTCGGCATAAGAATTTAGCAGCTTTCCATAGTTGCTTGTGTTCAAAAGTGACAAAACAGCTCTATTCATGTCTAGGGTAATGAAGCGTTTGGGACTAGTGGTTAGCCGTGGAGGTAACATATCCAAACGACTACACAATGTAGCTTTTCGGGTAGTCGTTAATGTTTACAAAGGCTACCAAAGTAGTTCATAAGTTACCCTGTAGGCCTGCAGTGTTCGGAGTGGTTTCTGCACTGGTCAATATCAGCTACCTACACATCTAACTTCTACTGAAACATTAATATTGCCACAGCTAGTAGCTAACCACAACAACAAAGGTCCATTCAACAAGCAAGGAAAAAAACTCCACTCACTGAAAAAAATTAAACATCACAAGAACCCTAACAATCAACAATAAACCTAAAATACCCACAAAATTACACACCAACACGAAAAAATCACCAACATTGCCCTCTTTCCTCCAATTGATCACTAACCTACCTAGCAGACCATCAAAAAAACCCTAATTTGTCAATCAACAATCGAAACAAATAAAAATAAATCAAACCAAAAACAACCCAAAAAAAATCTTCACTTGATGAACATAGAAAAAATATACAAACACCAACCCACTTAATAAAATCACTAAACAAATCCAAACAACAAAAAACCAACTAAAAACAAACAATCCAACAAAAAAAAAAAAAATCGAAACACCCACAAAAAACAAAGACCAACCCACATAATAAAATCACAAAACAAACCCAAACAACAAATAAAAATCAATTCTTTCCTTTAATTAAATATCAATCAAAAAATCCCCTTACCCTAGAAGAATTAAGAGTGACCTCAAGCTTCTCCCTCTGAGCCTCAGCCCTACGCTCAACACTATCAACCCAAGCACTATCCAAACCATACTCACTCCCCAACCTCCCATTAATCCTCTGAACAACATCCCTAAAGAGTTGGGTATCTTGACCCTTCTTGATCTCATCGTAGGCCATACGTAAAGCATCAAGCTGCATGGCAGGGTTAGTGTCCCCACACTTGTCAGAGATGAATAAAAGCCTCATGATCTTTGTTCTCCCTGTGTATAGGGTCGTGTATGCTTCTAAGTCTAGTTGCTCCCCGCTGCTTATGACGGGCTTTATGGTGGCTGGTTGTTCTAGGTCTCCGTTTGTGTCTAGTGTCATGTGGGTTGTTGTGTCTTCTTCCATTTGAAGGGTTTTGGGGGAGTTTCTGGGTTTGGTGATTTTGAAGGATGGTGATGGAATAGATTCTCTCTCCTCAGAAGGGGTTTTGAGTTTTGGTTTTCTACTGAGTGACTTCCTGTTTTTAAGAGAGGTGATTTTTTGGGGGTTTATTATTAGTTGGGCTTACGTGAGCTGAGGCCCAAATAAATGGGCAATTGTGACTTTCTTAGAAACTTCAATTTTTATTTTTTTATGGATTTCAAAAAAAAATGGAGTATTTAATAATCTCTGAATAATTTTTCCCAATCTCGTTCAACACATTTTTATTTTTAAAAATCTTTATTAAAATGATCAATCAATTTTAAAATCACTAATAAAATAATTAGTAGTCATTAATCAATTTTAAAAAAGGTCATTTGTGTCTAATTTTCAACATGTTTCACGTTATTTTTTCAATTACATCACTTGAGATTGTCATTCTTTCCTCAATTTCATTCTGGTATTTTCGTTGAGTACTACTCCATATTCCATATTGCTCTTTGGATGTATAATAATGGTGTTGAATCAAAAAAATATTAGAAGAGGTTTGGCAACGACGCAACGTAATAGATAGGCCAGGTCAACGGTTAACATCAAATATATATACATCAAATAGTAGCACTAGGCACTAGCAGCAACGAGGAGTAAAAGTGTATAACAAATATAGTTGTCGAATGCTAACTCTCACCAAACCCTCTAATTGAATTTACTGTTTTCTGTCAACAAGGCTCATAAAAAGCCAATTGGTTTACTTACATGAGTACATTGTATAAGCCTATGCATGATGCATCCTCCCCCATTCCCCCCTGCCATTTCCTATGGAGGTGAGTAGGTGACTAGTAAAATTGTGAAAGAATCGGTTGCCAAAGAGCTAAACAAAATTAATAGGAAAATAAGAATAGTATGCAACTACTATGCACTAAGAAAGAAGAAAGAAAATTCTATAAAGCAGTTTGGACAGGGCCAGGAGCAGTCCAATATTGCTTAACAGCAACAAGTATCTTCTGTCTGTTATGCGGACTATCCTCATGATCAGAAATCTGGCTCCTCCACTGCATCCCCTCTACACTGCTCTTCACCTTCAGCAGTACATCAACATCGTCTCTGAAAATTACGCAACCTTCAGGCCGTAAAATCCTGTCCATCTCTAACAGGATGTCCTCCATATCACATCTGCAATGACATTATGCAACCATTGAATTGAATTGCTCTCATAATCAAATGAAGATCCTAGTATCAGAAAAGGATGAATAGTCATTTTTGTGTACATATTTACCTGCCCTCGTAAAGACTTATAACCGAATCAGCATGAATAAAGTCGTAAGTTCTAGGATAAGTAGACATTGCTTCGCCCCTACAAAGTACCAAAACAGAAACATTAGCAGACGATCAATTAGTCTCAATTCGGTTCTGTTGGTAATTAGCCTTGTTGTATGACTTACCAGGTTTGGTATGTACCAATCAACCCACGCTCATAGATGGCGCCAAGGGTGTTAACTTTGGCCTCAACTGGGACAACATTCATGACCCAAACAGGATCATCAATGAGGGCAGCTGCGAAGCCACCCAAGTTGGCGTTCATGTCTAGTACATTGCGGTACCTCCCTGCGTCGTTAAGCTCGCCATTCAACTTCCTGTAGTATGAAATTCGTTTCTTCCACAATTCTGTGTCTTTTGTGAACACTTCAGGGGTGATACCCTCCAAACTACCGCTGTACACTCTTGGAGGAACTGCAGTCAGTCTCTGTGGCCATTTTTGCAGTTTCCCCCCTGCTGTTTCTGTTAGGTTAGAGACTTCGGGAAGGGGTGTCAAGCATGGCTCCATTTTCGTGGACCTGCAAAATGGAAGTTGTTCTTTTTAACTCTTACAGTGACCATAACATTAAAGAAACAGACTTGATCACACTCATAAAAGTTGATGCCTCGCTAGTCGCTAAACATAACCTGTAAACTGTGTTATCTAGGCTTAAGATTAAGCATTTGAGGATAAGAAAAAATGTACCATGCTTGATCAGGATCTAGACCCGCGCAGAAACGTGGCTTCTTGAAGACCTTGCGAGTTTTCTTGCAGTGGATATGATTGCTTGGCTTCTGCCAGATAGCAATGTCACCTTTTTGTTTCAATTTCTTCCAACAAAGACTTTTCGCAACAGCTTCGATAGTAGTCTGCTCAGAATTCAAGTCTTCCTTGCTTCTTTCCCAACCTTTCCAATGGGTCTCCCAATTGATGGGTGGTCCGGAAAGGATCCAGTAACCTCCTGGCCGTAGAATTCTGTCAACCTCTATCAAGTACTGGCCATCTGCTCATAGCAGAAAAGTGATTAAGTCAGAACTCAAACTGAATTACAGACACATTCACACATCAACCAAAAAGAAACATTGAGTTTAGCAATTCTTATCAATCAATGTTATGAACTTAATGCATACTGAATATCTCATGCCAATCGCATCACCAGGAAAATCTTTCAAATCATCAGACACTGAATAACTTAACACAATCTTCTACACTGGTATAGACCATGGAATCTACGATTACCATTGTATTTGTTCTTTTAGTCGCATTTTGCATGCATAACAGTTTATAAGAAGATCAAATAGAATGTGTTAATCACCATATTGACCCCAAGGAATGAGGCATCGAGAGCAGTGAGCCATGTCAAATGATCTAGAAGGATAAGGAAGTCTTTCTGAAGCCATGACTCCTATCAATGCAGGGACACCTCTCTCAAGAGCGAACTGCACCTGAGCTTCATGTGTATCTTTTGGTGCAAATGACACTGGTAGAATGTTCCGTGACAAGAGGTAAGCACCCCAACTTGCAACCTACAAATAAACATCATTGAGAAGGTAAATAACAACCAAAAGCTTACACCAAAAACAAAAGTTCAACAAAGATCCACTCTTGTGGGACTGTCCACGTGAATGTTTTTACTTCCAACAAATTGCCATGAATTACAGCAAGTATTTGCGTATAGGAAATGACTTCTCATGCTAATAAACAGTAGATATGAATTCGAGTATAATGAATTGGGATGGTCATAACTTTCAACTTGATTGTTGGCTGCTACTATTGTCTAACATTAACATTGTCATCATTTGATTGTCCTATACTACAATATGTCCAACCAAATTCGTCATATGATGGAGGCAGATCATGTGATTTGGAAAACTGAGTAACACAAAAACTCTGTCATTCTCAATTCAAAATGTCTCCATTAGCTCGGGGTTACTGATGTAGTATAAACTGATGTCAAGCTAATACTAAATTACAACTCTAGTACTGTATATAACTAGAAAGATGGTCAAAACTCAAAACCATACAGGCATAGTTTGTCACACTAAAATGAGAACATGACTATGAACCTAGGCTACTACAAGACAAATGAATTACCAAATCACCATATGGTCAATAAATGACACTCGATAATTAGCAGTATTGTACATATTAAGGAACTAGGAATCAAGTCATGTTCTAGCTATTCAGAGCATCTTCCTAACAACGCTAGGCTATACATTAAATTTCACCAATCTCTGACTCTTTTTGTCAATAATAAAAATAAAACTCCCACAGAATAGTAGTACAGGTATCAATCATTTCTCCTATCTAGCATAGTAGCATCACATTGTTGTTCATCTAGATTCCAGAAACGGGATAGCAACAAAATTTGATAGGTAAAGCGTAGGTAATCCGTCATTTTCATGATGTGAAGCTACTTTCCTAATTAATATATCTGAACATGGTATCTGTTTGTTCTCTTGTGTAGCTGATAAGTGGCAATTAACAACTTCCTCTGTTGAACTACGAGTTAAGCGTTACATGCACTTGCAGTTGGAAATTTATGGGGGAGTCTTTAGGCTTATTTGCAGACAAGTTATGGTCCCATCATTACTAAACGCTTGGAAAGAAATCAACAATGACAAAAACCTTTGGCTTGTGCCTTTATGTAAAGATTATACATTACACCAAAATAAAATCTCTGACTTATACATTAAAGATTAGATTTGTTATCCTACTCTTTCTCACATTGACAGATCCCAATTCTTACAACTTACTCCCTCTTTTCTCAATTTTATTTATATTCTATTTTCTATTTGCACAAGAGTTAGATGGAGTGATTGAAATTGAGTTTGGTTCATTCTACCCATCAGTTTTATGCTAAATTATAAGCTCACATCACATAAGCTTATGTTAAGTCGGGTAAAGGTTAAGGATATCATAGTAAACGAAAAGGGGACCATAATCAAATAACAACATGATTTTTTATATTTAATTATAGCGTAAATATAACATAGTAATGTTTCTTTTTATAATTCCGCTATTCCATTTTCTAGGTTTCTTTATTGTTCACTTTTCATTTCTGACTTTTTATTAAATTCTCCCTCTTGTCCCTCTCTTTTCAACCCATTTACATAGTAATGAAAGGGTACTCAATTCATATTACTCTAATTGTGATTTTCTCTAACTATGTGTCATAATCCAAAGTGGAACAACAAAAATATACTGACAGAGGAGTATTGATTAGCTATCTTTTCCACTCAATCTAGTTTTGGGTTTCAATTATTGGTAGAAATGCATGAATGTGACTTATTAGAAGAAGCTTGCAGCACATGCAGAATTAAGAGTTTTGACTATGATCTACCTAAAAGGAAACTGTACTGTGAATCCTCAATTATGGGCACCTAATCTTAACATACCAAAAGCTGCATTCTCACAGCTTCTCAGACAGTCAGACACCCCAAAATTCCACAAGATGTGAAAAGTTGGTGACCAGTGACCACTTACCACTGACCACAGCTGAAAAGAAAAGAGTTACACAAATCCCAACCCGGCCCGACCAAACCTGGCTCACCTTTTTTACACCTGCACGTAATCCCCTTATTCCCAGAACTCCCCCTTGGTCCTTTAAAAGTCAACCAAACTTCATCTCAAAGCCAAAGCAAAAAAATGCAAGCATAAGTAAGATTTACTACTCACTTCTAAAAAGTGTAAAATCACAAGTCACTCTTTCATGCAAATGGGACAAAATCATACTAATAAATCTGAAAGATATTTTACCCGTATTTAAGAACATAAACAAAATGCTAGTACTCTAAGACTCATTCACTAACATAATTAGTTTTGGTCCACATTCTTGAACGTACCAATTCTCTTATCATAATCTTTTCATTCAAGTACCTTACTTGGGCATCTAGCAATCTAAGACCAAATAATTCAATGAATAAAAGAATAATAATAAAATTGACCGAAAATGACGTGATTTGATTAATTGCACCCATGTACAGCATATTCTAGTCAATCCCCCCACTAACACTATACAGTCTATACACTCTCCAACCAACTAGGCCAATTAACAAATCCAATTGTAGAATCAAGAATCAATCAAGAAATGAATTATGTGATTCCATATTTGTCAAGCAATCAAATCGAACATACATGGAAAATATTGAAATAAATAAAATCAAGATCAAGAAAGATATCACGTATGTACGTACCCCGCAACCAGTATCAATAGCGGTCCGAACCGAACCGTCCTTAAGATTAATAATCTTGCCAATCTCATCAATATAAGCGTCAGCCCCTCGTGGAAACATGGTGCCACCACCCGGGAAAGTGAACCGGTTACCTTCAAACCGGACCCAATTCTGACCGGCTTTCTCAACCGTTAGCCACTTATGAGGAACATTAGCGTACCAAACATTGTCCCTACTCTCAGGCCACCTAAACGGCGTCGTATACCCATGTGGGGCCGGGACAAGGCACTCAAGAACTTCATTCTTTGCAGGGCAATGCCGCTCCCTATACACGAGCTTTGCACGTGGGAACTTGAGTGACCGTTGCTCGTCGTGGCATGGAAGGTATTCTGATAAGTTGACGTGACATGGTGGTACGTGAGAGGCACGCGCTGGTGGGGAGAGCGGGAGGGGGAGGGAGTGGTGTGCTTCGAAGTCGAGAGGGGCAAGAATGGGATTTGATGTCGAGTTTGCAGGGGTAAAACAGGAAGATTGGACTTTAGGGAAGATGGACGTTGCAGGAGAAGTTGAACGTCTGTATGAGCCTAGGAGGTATGAAAGTGAGCATAGAAAGACTATGGCAGACAAGGTGAAGAGTGATGACCTTTGCTTGATCATCCTCTGGGAGTTTGCTCCCCAGGGAGCCATTGGATGACAGAGAATGGATTGCAGGATAAGGAGAATTGTATGTATGTATCAGACAATATAATGAGTTACGTTAAAGAGAATGTATGTTATGTTTGTGGACGTTGTCTTGGTGAAAAGTCTTGGTGATATTTAAGATTTAAGAGAGGGTGAACTGGTGTAGGGAAGTGTATTGTATGGGTGTTCCATGTATCTATGTGACGAGATGTGACTTTGTTTGATTGCTTTGTTTTGGTTAAAGAATAATATCGACAAGAAAAATTAAAGGGATATGCGTATGTTCTTGGGTTGGCGGATAGCCGGATACATCATCAAAATTCATCATACATATACGTGATTTTGATTTATTGGATTAACACGGCCTATACGCGCCAGTGCCTAACTGGAGTGATCTTCTTGAGGAGCATAACCAAGAAAACAAATCAGAAAAACAAGATTTGTTTTCTTGATTTAGAAGTGAATATATTTCTTAACAAAAAATGAAAAATAATGAATGCCTTATTTTAGGTGAGTGAGATTTCTGGGCTGATCTATTTATGTGACCATATTGCAGTTTTTGGAGATTTCTTTTTTCTATGTAGTCCAAACAAAAGGACTTTTATTTGGTTTGGGGAGAGAATGGGAAAAAACGTTCTTCAAATTTAAAAAATTTGTTCCCTCCACAAAAAAATAAGAATAATAAAACCCTTAAAAAAAATAAGAATAATAAAAATTTGTTTTGGGACTAATAAACGAACAATACAAAAAGGACGTAAGAGAATTGACTAGTTTGAGAACTGTCGCTGCGTACGATGATCGAATTGAAAAATCAGCTCATCTAGAGACCAAACAAGACTTGTGAACATTGGTCTCTTTCCAAGATCGTTTCACAAGTACCGTCATTTCGCATTGAATGTCGTTACGATGCTTAATTGCTTATGAAACATTGAAACATCTCCACTATACTGCTTGCGCTCATTTAGTAATGCAGTTCATTTCTAGACGTTATTTATTTGATGGCCTAAATTCAACTTTTTTTGCACATTGTACCAATAAAATAAAACAGATTACATTGAAGAGAAGATGCCCATAATTTTCAAGCAAAATATATGTTACTTCCACACTTCTAGAGTTCTAGTGACTGCCGAATCCATGAGCCTTGTTATTTTAGGCACTACCGGCTACCGCTACTGCTACTATCCATTTAGCCCGCAAGCATGTGCCTTGCTGTTTACGAATATCAAGGTCGTCTAGGACACAGTAATCAGCCCAAAACAAAGTTTTTGTAGTTAAATGAGGCATGCAAGCTGTTACAAATTCAATTCTTCTTCAATTTGACCTATTTCAATTGCCAATTTATTCAAATACTTATACTCACTCACAGCATTTTTAGCTTCGTACTGTTCGTGTTAGACGATCAATTTCAGCAAATGCATGTGGCTACTAGCCTACTACTGTGTAGTTCAGTAGCTACTGTAGAAAACACTTTTCTTAGCTTGGATCAAGGTATTGAATCTCATGAATCATGCATGACTGCAATCAAAGAGTAAAGAGGCTTCAAATTTGAAAAGGAAGCATATACTTAACTTCAGTCGCGGGTTTCGTAGTGGTAGCAAGTAGCAACTTTGCAAGGGTCCCAAACTCCCAATATACTAGAGTACACATTTAGATCAGCATCGCATATTTTTTCCCTGTACCATTACATTACTAGCTCTCTAGTTGTTTTGATCTTACTAATAATCCATATAATTACATTAGTTATTTGGTTAGTAAGTTTTACTAGTCCGATGGCAATAATTTGCGATTGCAATCATGGACAAAATAAACTTGATAGATCGATTGAAGACAGGCATCTCTTCACGTGGTATCACCTAAACAAGCAACATTTTCTGATTAAGACTTCAGATTGTCAAACACAGATCAAAAAAATCCTTATCTTAATGTGAATTATTGTTGTGTTGTACTTATAATACAAATATCCATACGACAAATAGATTCTTCAAACCCACTAGAGCTTCACTAGTCACTACCTCCTAGTCTCCTACAGTAGTCATACTTCTCTTTGATTAGCTTCTTGGTGGCGCGTTGTGAGGTTGTATCTAGGAACATTCTTAATTCCTATTTTAAAGTATCATGCAAAGTGTACTATTTATATAATCTTACATGATCAATGGGGAAAAGAGAAAATTCACGTCTTGTGGTGGAGTCAAATATACTTATGATGTGCTAGCCTATTATTGTGTGTATTTAGTGGGTCAAGAGATGTTCATAACACTAGAGAGATTCCAACCTAAATCCAATTGTGATGGGTGGAGTGGCCCTCTAGGCTATAAACATCTCATCAAGGCATTGTCAATTTATCAATATGGGACAAAGTCCCAATATATCTCAACATAGCCAATATCCATCGAGCAGATCCAATAACCTCATAACCAAAGAATAAAATTGTGTGAACTCGTTTCATATATAAGATTGAGTATTAATAACTAATCAATTACACAATAATGAAACCACTTACCCAATCTCATCATATATGAAACAAGTTCACACAATTTTTTCTACATAACCAATTAAGCAATAACAATGCAAGCAATATTCGATAGTACGTAGAAGATTTTTTTTTCTAATAGTAAGGAGGAACATAAAATAACATTTCCTAATGTTAATATTTGGAATAGTAAAAAAAACATCCCTGATTACAAACAAGTAAAACAAATATCAATTCAAGTCATTCACTTCATTTCTTTTTGAATCAAAACCTCTTCAATTTCAAATTATGTTAAACTTAAATTTCAAATTCAAAGTTAGTATTACCGCGATAAACAATCCAACAAAACCAATCACAAACCCTGATTCTCAATTTTCAAACAAAACCAATCACAAACATATTAAAGAACTCCCATTCAAGTAATTAACTATGTAATGGACAAGATTACAAAAAAGTCAAGAACTCCCAATCTTGGCACGAGTTATTCCTTATATATTAAACTTCTGATAATCCTCCAGTAACAATTACTCTGATCCTCTATATTGATACATCGAATGTATTTTTTTATGGGTGAATTGTAATTAATAATAAATGTACCGACTAATGATATTTAAAAAATGACTAATAATATACTCCATATATTGTAATAGACAAAATTGTTAGATACCTCTTTTTATATACCGACTTTTGTAATGACACCCCTTTTAAAAACTTTTTTTGTAAGGACCCCCCCTTTTATCCAAAAGCATTTGGGTACACCCGTCTCATGCATGAGACGGGTCTGGCCCAATGATCCACTTTTTTTATATACAATGAATAATGACCCCACTGAATAATGAACCATGTAGAATTGAAAAATGAACCCTAGAAATGTATAATGAACCCCATAATGTAACCTAAATAATGAACCCTGAACAACTGAATAATGAATCATGTACAACTGAAAAATGAATCCAATAGTAAAAAATTCAAAAAAAAAAAAAGGTCTCACACAATTTTTTGTGCCTTTTATCACATATAGTATCTTAATCAACCACTTAAAGTTACTGAAAAGACAAAATTACCCTCGCGCGTAATACAACAACCTCTTTGTGTGAATAGAGAACAATAGTAAACTCTCCACCTTATAATAACAAATTAAGGTATGTATTTTATTAAAATATTAAAAGCAACAAAATGAATTACATGATAAATTTAAAATTCATCCTACAACATATTATTTGGACACTAATTGCTTTGATCCAAGCTACACTATTCAATGTCAAAGCATTGTCATGGTGATTATGTTGATTTCAACCATTACGTTCATTGTTCTCAAGAAGCTAAAACCCAAAAACAACAATGGTAGATTTATTTTGCCTTTCCTCATGCAAATGAAAACTTTAAAGTGAACATTAATGACAAACTATAAATTGAGAGAAGCCCTTATTTGGGTGAGGGAAAAGAATGGGATAGGGGTGAAGGTGGCAAGAGTAGGAACTAGGAAGAGTGGCAAACTGACAATCGGCAAGTGCAATACACGCAATCCTGTAGCCAAAAAGTTAGGGCCATTATTTTCAGTTCAATCGATTAAGGTGGTAAAAAGGGGTTCCTTACAAAAAAAAGTTTTAAAAATGATTTCTTACAAAGTCGATTATATAAAAAGGGTTTCAAACAATTTTGTAAATAAAATAACGGTGCAAGTTTATAACGGGTGTATTGATTACTTTACAAGTCACAATGCAGCCAAGCCCTTGGGCTATGTTACTGTTTTGGATGAGTTATATCAAAGTTGTCCGCAGTTCCACACATATATTAATATGCATCAGTCACGGCCCATACCATATTTCATCGGCCCACGAAAAAAATATCAGCCAGCCCATGTATGTATGTATATATATATATCGACACCCCTTTCTACTGTCCATTTCATTTCAACACGCACTTATTATTTCCCCTCTATTCCATTCTCTCTCCTCGCACCGGCGAAATAAAGAACAAACCAGAGACAACTAGGGTTTGTTTCTCCAGGCACCTCAATGGCTGACGAAGACTACAATGACTACGATATGGGGTTCGTTCGCACTCCATTCTCTTTCCTGCATCAACTATTATCCCCCACCCACCCTTCTTTTCCTTTCCTTTCCTTTTTTTAAAAAAAAAACTAATTAGGCTTATTCGTGTCCATTCGTATATATGTGCTTTTTTAGCTCTATGTTAATTTTTCAGGTATGATAGCTAAAATATGCGTTTTTGTTTAAAAGCAATTTAGGGTTTATCTGATTATCAGCTAGGGTTTATGTGGGCATATAATTGGTGGTAGCTGCTTAATTAAATTAATTTTTAATGAGTGATTATTTTACTAATTCATTTTACTTGTTATGTTTGAATGAATACTACCAATAATGAATTTAGTTTGGTTGAGCTTAAAATATTGCTTGCATGTGAGTTGTGAGCATTTCAAGTACTTGTAGAAGTTGGGCATAGTTGAGGCCTTGAGGTTATACTTGGAAGTGTTTGTTGGGCATATGTATCTGAGGTTGACTAGAAAAGTGACAACTATTTTGGGACGGCTGGAATTAGTTTGGACTGCGAGTAAATTGGGATAGAGGGAGTGATAATCTTAAAACGGGTAAATGAGATGAGTGGGTGCTTTGTTTAGGGTGTAGTTTTGGATGAGGCAGTAGCATGTAGTGTTGTGGTGCCTGTAAAGATATCAGCTTTAATTAACTCTTTAGGTCACGCCTTGATCATTGTGAATGACTAAGAGGGAGTGATTGAGGGAGGAGTTTATTCGGGAAGGATAATTGCATTGTTGATGGAAAAATTAATGGGGAGATGTTTGTATGAGTTTGGATGAGGGGAGATAAGTGACACAGAAGATGAGGAGAGAGGATGGGAGTACCGTGTCTCTGATGTTAGTGATGGTTATTTCCATATTTGAGGCTCGGGAGGAGGGAGAATGGGGATGGGGCATTAAAGGGGCAGGTGTTATGTTGTTTGCAGGGGCAAAGAAATGATTCTGGAAGAAATCCCAGTAACAGTTACCGTCCTTTGGGAGATCATATTTTGGGCCTAATTCTTTCAGGTCTTTCCAAATCATTTACATTTGGTGGGCCTGTAAAAATCTCTCCTGGAGTGATTGCACCCCTATTCTACTCAATCCAGGCGTAAGTAAGAGATCTTGTTGTTCAATGGTTTTAACCTACTCGAACTGGTGACACCTTTGTCGCCATTATGACCATTGTAAATGACATGTTTTATGCCCGGGATTTTTGTTATTGCGGTGGACTGGTGGTGTGACTGTGTGTGGGTGTGTGTTTGGTGGGGGGGGGGGGTAGTCTATCCCCTTCCCCTTTCCTTTATTTGATTCATTTTTCTTTCAAGTTGTGTTCTTCCTTGGTAAATTTAGTATCTTCCATGTTGTGTTGATAAATGCTTACGTCTCGGCTTATTGTATATGAGGGGATATTTGTTTCTTAGTGGACTATTGAATGCGTCGTTCTGAAACGTTTCATTTACCGGTTTGCTGCTAGAGTAACAATTTGCCTATCTTGACGTCGTCAAACCTTATCCAACCACGAATAGTCTTGTGGGGCTTGAGATCTACTGTTTTATTTATAGATTGTTTCGCTCATTATTAGCTGCTGCCATTGTACGCCAGAAACGAAGATTCTTTGCAGCTTAACACACAAGTAGACGCTCTTGGCCAATTGTTTTTTTTTTCCAATATGTGCTAAAGGTCTCTGTGGCCAGAGTAGTAGGCTGCAAAGATTTTAGCTTCTGAAACGAGTATGGCGATTGATTTGTGCAATATGACATAATATTCTTTTCCTTGAAATGTTTTATGCCTATATCTTGCAATCACTGATGTGTCACTATATTACTTCGTGAATGCTTTTAATAATAGGTGTGAATTCTATGTAATTGGTCTTTAAGTAGAAATATCTTCACTTATGTGACACTGAATGTGGGTTAAACTTGCAGATACGAGGAGGAGCCCCCAGAACCTGAAGTTGAGGTAAATGTTGTATGGCTTTAATGTTCAATCTCATACATGACCACACTTTTAGCTGATACATCATATTGTGCCTTTTTTGGTAGGAAGGGGAGGAAGAGGAGAATGTGCAGCAAGATGATGATTTGAATGATCCAGTAGCGGAAGGTGATGAAGACGGGGAAGGAAAGGAGAAGAAACAAAGAAAAACATCTAAATACATGACAAAATACGAAAGAGCCAGGATACTGGGAACTCGTGCTCTTCAGATCAGGTATTTTACATGATTCAATATTTTCTATATGTTCTTCTATGTTAAATACTTTGTTTAGAGATAATTTTTGATTTAATTAATCAATTGTGAACTCTTTGTGTGGCAATACAGTATGAATGCACCTGTCATGGTTGAATTGCAAGGTGAAACTGACCCGCTCGAGGTAATTCTTTGAACTGCTTGACTGTGTATTGTTGATATTTATTACTGTTAACTTTTTCGCTGAACATTTGCTTCATGCCTTCATGACAAAAGAATGTTTCTCAAACATACTGGGCTGCAGGAATTCATGCTTTAGCTACCTTTTAGCTGGCTTACATTGTCTACTTCTTTCAAATTCTTTGTGTGTTGAAAGTACAAGCTTTATGTTTTTTGTTCCTTCAAGTATTATAACTGGTAGCCTTATTAACACGCAATTGTGTCAGTTTCTTCCTTTCTTCTGCGTGTTGTTGTTTAGATGCCTTATTTACATTGTAGGTAAATTGGGTTGGCTGATAATTAAGTCCTGTGCTTTGCTTCCCATCAAAAAATACAACTTGCCAAATAAAGGCTAAAATAACAGAAGAAATAAGTGGTTAACAATGGTAAAGTAATTTCTTCAATGTCTGCTGTAATATCATCACGGTGTTATTATGTATTATTATGGTATTATTATGTGTAATTTACCGATTTAGAATAGTAGATGAAATGTGTTGCACTCTTGCACATATTGTATTTTCCTTTTCTTCTTTTACTCGTATCTGAATATACGTGATTTTCTGATTTGTCAGCTTTAGGCAGCCAAGATAGTATAGTTGTATTTGAATGTTTAGACAGTGTAAGCTTGAAGAATCATTTTTACTGACCTGTGCTTTTTGATGAACTAGATTGCCATGAAGGAGCTGCGTGAGCGCAAGATCCCATTTACAATCAGACGTTACTTACCTGATGGAAGGTTCTTGTTATTGACACTTGCTCAATTTTTGTTATTGAAGTTTCAGATTATGGTTGAGATTTAACCTTCTGCCTAATATCTGCAGTTATGAAGATTGGGGTGTCGATGAGTTGATTGTTGAAGATTCTTGGAAAAGACAGGTTGGAGGTGACTGAGTTCGAAGAGATCATATGAAGTCATTGTGGCACTGGTTCACTTCTGTGTTCATGCTTTATTGATAGTTTAATTAAAGACTCGGACTGTGAACCTTTTGTTGTCTAAGATACCAGTAATTAGGGATCTGTAAAATAACTGGATCATTATGTAAACATGCTCCTAATCCTCCTTCCATGATAAAATGGCTGGTGGTTTTGCTTATCGTGAATCCTGATCAATGGCTACTGTGAATATTGTGTTATTGTGTGAGATCTTCACCAATTGTAGACTAGCTGTATCATTCTGATGTTTGGACTGTCAATAGTGACTGTCAAAAGCAGTTGTATGGCTTATCTCGTTATATTCCGGTGTGAAGGATTTTATGCATCATTGTGTGGTGGACCTGAGCCAGCCCCTCCTGCCATTGTGAATCTATTAATCTTAAGTATCTCAAAATTGTTTTCCTGTCTTTTACGCTGAACTAGAAATAGTATCTCGTTTATCCACTTATCCATTTTCAAGGATCGTATTTGGTTTGGTTGGTTGCGGGCACTTGAACCTATGACCCCATCAAAGCTCATTGCTATTCGTATCTTCCCACTCTAGGGCATATCTTATGAAACCTCTTAATCTAAATTGAAGGCGGTCTTGATTGTTTGGAGATCATTTATCGTTTTGGCAACATAAGCTTTTTTTATTAGTTAAATTATTTATTCAGGAGTCTTGCCATGCATTTTGGTCAAGTTCATAATTGAGTATCGGTGATGATATTATAAGAACTAATAATCCACAACCAATCAAATTGTGGCATTCTTCGTGATGACATGCATGCCATGATGCCATGCTGGTTACTAGTAAAAGCATCCTCTAATTACGTGGCTCAAGAATGCTGCTGACTCAGCTCCACATCCAAAATACTCTAAAGTGGAAGTTAGATTATTGGGACTTTTTGGTGCCTTTCTTGCTTATTAAAACTTTTTTTGGCGGACTTGCTCAGTTAACTATGAAAACATAATCATGTCCAAGATCTAGGTTATGCTAATTATGTACAACGATTCAGTTCTTTTGAATCATATTCTCTGATAAAGAATGAAAAGCAATGCACTTTTATCTTAATACTATTTCATTTACTACACTTTTTGCTTACTTGGCAACATGCCAGGTTCACTTTTTGTTTTCTAAACTGCAACTATGTGATACCTTTGGCTTTAAACGAGGGGGAAAAGACACTTCTTCTGTTAGAAAAATGGAATTTCCACGGTAATTGTTGAAACAAGAGGGGACATAATAGAAATGAAAGGAACTGATGCAAATTTTGCAGAATATTTAACTTTAGAGTGGTTGGGAATCCCTTTTCCATTAGGAGAAGGAAAAGAAAGACCAGAAAAGACCTACGAGTTGTGTACTCGAATGACTAATCTAATCTAATTATTCTAATGAGCCAGCAACCTAATTAAAATGGTCTACGCGGACATCATAGTTTGGATAAGAATGTGAGATGGACCATCTTTATACTGTATCATTCTTAAGGTGGTCAAACAGTGTACTCATTTACGTGCCACATAAATTGCTTGATTTTTTTTCGAGGGGTATAAATTGCTTGATTGCTTGACTTTTTGGAGTATAGTTTCTACGGATACACTTCTAGTTTTCTATTATAAAAGAACTAAATGGGAGGATAATTAGGTCCCTCATTTTAACGGTATATTGAGGCACTTCTATTGAAATACTTCAAATGATCAAATCCACACTACTACGACGTAGGATAATAAATTGTTATGTTTGGGTTCGAGTGTGAGGCGGCTTTCATACTTTCCTGGCCAGAAATTGAGCTAGTGAGCTACCATAGTACGAACATCGGCTTACTAGTTACTACAACCACGTACATGATGAATTGATCGAAGAGTGTATGATCTTATATTTTTTGGGTGTGCGATGAGTGTATGATTTGCCCCAGGTGAATTTCCATTTCTAACGACATGTGTAAGGACATCGCGATCGTTAAGGCCATGTGCTGCGGCGGTGGATAATATCAAAACCACTATGGGATAAATCTACTACTAGCTAACAGCTGATGATCACCAATTGTGATCAAGTTTCGGCCACTAATCATGATCAGCATCTCTGCTTATCCATGTGATCATGTCCGTAGCGTACTAAAACATGTAACTTAGCCGACCGGACCCACTTTGTTTAGTACTATATCATCCATAAAACTACCAACTGCATCATGGCAAGTGGAGATACACCATAGTATTCCTATGCACTTACCTAATTACTAGATCCTCTCATCAGATCAGTTCATGTACGTTGTCGTCCTAAGATATACGTACTTTCAATAATCGCACGTAATAGTGTTTGTCTCCTACACTCTCGTTAACGATCAGAAGGTTAATGCGGCTCTACAATGATCCCAAAGATACCAAAATAGCAGGGAGCTAGCAGGGTCATTTCACTTGGTGTGCGTAGAATTGACTGGGAGTATACAAACATGAAAGAGGATCAATTTAAATAGTACATCGGCGTACTTGCGCATACTTTTTAAAGCAATAAAGCATGTGTTCACGCAATTTACAATTTTTTTTATGAGTTACATGTATTGCAGACAGAAGTCTTTGATCTTCCCCTTAAAAAAAAGTCTTTGATCTATATATCCTATACATGGAAAGAAGTCATCATGGCTCGATCGATTAGATTACCATCTGTTTTTTGCGGATCAGAAATAGTTCCTGTGCAGAGACTGTTGAAGTAATTTTTAAAAAACATTCCGATCCGTGCATAATGTGGTGCTCGAGAATATAGTATCGAACACGATGGATCACGATTGTCAAAAAACACTTGGATGTAACTTCGAAAATTCTTTGTCAAACAAAAAAATAAAACTTTGAAAGCAAATCGTCTCCACTGTATTAATGTTACTGTATACTCGTAGTGTTATACTCCGTATAGCAGCGCAGCACCGTTAATATACATTAAAAATAGGCCAATTCAACTTCACTGGTGACATAAAGTGCATAGAAAGGTGACATTCGATTTTCTTTATTGAGATTCATTAACTAATTGGCCTAATTCAATATAGTATATATCAAATTATCGATCGATGAGCACCATATGGCAGTCACAGAACACATCCCACACGAAATGTAATCGTATATGCGTGCATTACACCTCATGTTAATAGAGCGTAAGGCATACAAATTACTCAATATGTTCCAAATCAACATCCACAATTCCACATAGAAGTCTTCTATAATATACTCGTATGCATTATTCCACCCAAAACATTTCTTCCCTACCCAAGCATTAGCATCTATCCCTTTCCCACTCCCCTCTCTTTTCATTCTCCTACAATAAAAGTCACAAAACAATCACACCTTTAGACTCCATAAATCACCCTAGCTAATTTCCCATTCTCCACTTCACCACTTTTATTCTTCGACAATAATTACTACTACTATAACAATGTGTCCTTCACACTAAGCATGCAATAACCAAAGTCCATCCCTAGGGGAACAACCAAGTAACCACCACCAACATAATTAACACAAATGGGGGCCAACTTGTCGTCGGACGTTGAAAACGTTGGAGGAGTATCGAGAAAGAAGCTGGACGACGTACCAGAAAACTGCATAGCGATGATGCTAGGCCACCTTGACCCATTGGAGATATGCCGCTTCGCCCGCCTTAACCATGCTTTTCATGGAGCTTCTTCCGCTGACTTTATATGGGAGTCTAAATTGCCCTCGAATTACCCTTACTTAGTCCAGAAGATATTGAATAAAAACAATGACGATAATGATGATCATATTCACGATGAAGAGTTCGTTGCTTTTGCTACGGGGTTCTTTACTAAGAAGGAGATTTTCGCCTTCCTTTCACGTCCTAACGCCTTTGATGGAGGGAATAAGGTACCGACTTTTTTCTAGTATTTTTTTGTACTGTTTCGTACTCCGTACTTAATTATGTTTGATCCACTGTTTACCGGGAAAATTCAGTATATAGTCATTTGAGTAATATTCTTCTATTTGCTATTTGTGTTATGTTCTCTTTAATAGGTTAATGTAAACTTTCCTAATTAAGATCTTATGAAATGTAAGGATATAGAGTTCATATTTGTTTAATTTGTTCGGTTCTCCAAAAAAAATTGTTTATTCTAATTCTTGGTTCACTTTTTCTGGGTGGAAATTCATAGTTCACTTTATTTTAGCTCTTTTTTTTTTTTGAGTTTTATTTAGTTAAATGAACTTTAGAATTGGGTAGGTGAGATAAAATCGTGTAACTTAATTCATTCGAAACGTTACTTGACCTAGACGGAGAAAAGAGAGCAGAAAGTAGTATGCAGTACCCACCAACATCTTGACATGTTGTGTGCGACAGTGCGTAGAGGAAAGGTGTGACCTTGACATCTAAACCGGTTCTAGTACGTGGTTTTCATCATACAGATCCAGACGTAAATACTACTTTCCGGATTTGTGGTGATACAACTTGACACCTTACTTCTCTGAATTGTGCAAAAGAAATTAAACCAAATTGATCGAAGTCACTCATTACCATTTTTCCTTTTCTCGTTTTCCGATTTGGTCGATCTACGTAATAGGTGGTCATACAAGAGTACAAGACAACTCCTCAATCGAAGGCCCAAAGGGTACTTTTCTGGATATAGTTATTCCAAGTTTCCAACTTCTAAATGCATAATAAAAGAATAATAATGATCGTCAATTAAGACTAGACTATATGCAAACACCGTAGCGAGGCACGAGAATAGAAAATTCTCACAGCGCAATAAAGGTTTAACTTCTACTACTAGTGTTATTTTAAGGTCATTTATGTTAAGATTATTCCACCCTAAACTAGAAAAAGTGACGCTAAACCTATGAATATTTGACTATTTTGGTATCTTGTCGGACGGTGAAACCATCATCAATCATAAAAACTGTGTGTTATTCCTATGAACGTCAATTTATCAATAGTCTCTTCAAAGTTGTTGTCATGGGACGCAGACTGTCAAGGAAAATAACCCACACTCAAAACTTCCATATTCATTCCTACTTTTATATATTCTAATAATTGTTCCTTTGTGTAGATATTTTTATTCTACATCTTAATATAATTTCTTTTTATATGGATGTAAGTGCAAGAACCAATAAGAAGAGATAGGATCAAGATACACAAGTTGGAAAAATCATAACAAATTAAAACAGCGAAAAAGGTCGAATTTGATATCAATGTCCCCATCAACGATCCAAACAAGGATAGAGTGAATGCTAATAATTAGAACAATAACAAAAATAATAATCAAGTTGATGTTGACATGTAGAGAAGAATTGAGTTGTTATCATTTATTAATGACCCATACATATATATAGTTCACCGGCCTGTAGGCTGTAGCTTGAAGTATGGAATTTCATGATAGTAGTCCCTGCTGGGCTTGACAACATATGTGGAAGTTTCCTATGCAAAAAAACAACAAGGGTGAGCGCTAATTCCAAAATCTGTTTGTATGTCACTGAGAATCCTAGCGGAAACAGTTCATATCTAGGCCATCGTCTTTTTTTTTTCTTTCTAAAATGTGATGGTGAATAATTTGCACCAAATACTTCTTATCTTTGAAAGTTAGCTTGGAAAGTGATTTGTATTCTGGATTCTTTTGGTGTAGGAAATGTGGGTGGACAAAAGTACTGGAGGTGTATGCATGTCAATTTCGTTCAAGGCGCTATCAATCAACGGCATCGATGATCGACGATATTGGAACCGCATTCCCTCTGAAGAATCTAGGTATATAAGATGCCTAAACAGTTGAACAATATTACAATTTGGTGACATTGATTTACCTTTTGGATGGTTCAAAAAAAAGTTTGATCTCGGCCATTGGATGTACAATTGTTCACTTGAAATGTTAGAGCTCCATTGTACGAATGAATATAATGTATTACGCATCTTAATTCTCTCTAGGAAAGCCAATTTAGTCAAGGCTACACAAGAGGCTGATATGTCTTGGGCAAGTTTTTTTGCATCATCTTTAGACTTTACTGGTAGATATGCGAGTTGTTTGCCACTCAAAATGCTCGATATACGCATCATACAGACTTTCAGTTGATGTTTGAGTCTTGTATCAATGCCAAAAGTATAATTTTGAAAAGATTGATTCTTTAGAAAAGTACTACTAGTGGTAGTCAGACAACATCATAATAGACTAGGGGATACCTTCTGCCAGGATATCGAAGAAATTGGAATATAGCATGCCTGATCTGTATTTCAACTTGTTTGATGTGATAGTTGTTTTTTTTTCTTCTTCTTATGATTATGTCCTGTGAACAAATTTTTATTGCTAGCACATTGAATTACTTGTTGCTGGTTGATTAAAACTGATAGTTTCACCACCTCTCCTCTGTTTCCAGATTCCACACAGTGGCATACCTTCTACAAATATGGTGGCTTGAAGTATGTGGAGAATTGGACTTCAAATTTCCACCCGGAACATACAGCCTCTTCTTCAGGCTACAGCTTGGCAAGTCTTCCTCAAAGAGATTTGGTCGACGTGTATGTAACCTTGAACATATTCATGGATGGGACGTTAAGCCTGTTCGATTTCAGTTATCAACATCGGATGGTCAGAAATCTGTATCGCAGTGCCATCTGGAGAGTCCTGGCTCATGGATGTTGTACCATGGAGGGGATTTCGTTGTCAAGGACCAAAATAAACTGACCAAGATCAAGTTCTCTATGACGCAGATCGATTGCACCCACACAAAGGGTGGGCTGTCACTAGACTCCGTGCTGATTCACCCCAAGAGTGTGTCAAGCCAACTTAAAGATTTTTGTAGACATGTATTGTAGAGTAGATGATTGAAGTTTCATTTTGTTACATATAAATAGCTGTACAGAAAATAGGCTCCCTAGGTAGAACTAGTTACCTAGGTTTGTAAGAGATTGTCATTTTGCTGCCTGCGTTTATCAGGTTGTCTTCCGTGCAGCAGAGCTTTAGTAGGGCTGTTCTAGGCACTCCGAAGTGTGTATTCATTGGTAATCTCATTTGCTCGTTGCCCTTCTCTTCATGTAGATTGAGGTGTGTGCATTTGTATAGTTCTTTTCTTGTAGATACTTCCTTTGATGTTCCCTTGTGCTCAACTAGGCCAACTTGGGAAACAAATCAGCGTTGCTCTTGCAGATTCCTAAAAGTGGATTTCCATGGGTGGTTTGTGCATTTTGTATAGTTCTTTTCTTGTAGATACTTGCATTGATGATTCCCATATGCACAATCTCATTTTAGTGCCTGTATACCCTTGCAAGATAATATATTCCCATTGATGACAAAGCACCGTATTAACTAAGAATCAACAACAACAGAGGGTAAATCCCCATTTAATATAATAGGAGCATTCGGGGCATGATGTATGCAACTTTACCCATGTTTACGAAAATAGAGAGTTTGTTTCCGAGGTATTAACTAAGAATTGAATTAGTCAAATAGTTGTCACTAGTACTGTACCCTTTACAGGGAGAGATTCATACTATCAGAACGCCATGGATACTTATAGACTGCTAATGCTTATACCAAAAATGTGTTGCGTATGGAGGATGTGGAATTCGGATGAAAGGATGGTGATTGACTCGAAGTTGTTCGGGTGCAGTTTTTGTAACGGAAAATTGTTAAGATTTCGAGCTTGTTTGGTTGCATAAACATTCCCATGGGATTGTCTAATTCCTAGGAAAGTGAAAATCAAGTTTTGTTTGATTGCACAATATGCATGGGATTCACTTTCCCACAAAAATGGAGCAAAATGATTCCCAACCTCCCCCTAGGTAATATAAGAATCCCATGTCATTTATTTTCCTACAACAAACCAAACAAATTTTCAGGAGAATGGTAGAGTGACCCGGTGGGTCGGAAACCCGATAGTGTAAATGTGGCTTTTCTCACTAAAATCAACAAAGTACCCCTCTTAAATTTTAGAAAGAGATAGAGAGAAAATTTGGTGGGTCGTTGACTCGGAGGGTTAGAGAAGATTTTTCCGAATTTTCAACTTTCCCATTATTTTGTCATTCCCATCAAAATACAATTCCCATGGGAATTAGATACCCATGGTCAACCAAACGAGTCCGAAGTTGTGGAAAATGTTGTCCACGGATTAGCGATAACCATGACGGTACATATTATTCTTCCCTTATTTAATTGATTTTTGGCAAAAATAACTAAAACTCCTTCCCCTATCTTTTCTCCATCACTTAATAATAAGTATTATGATTTATGACGGGTTAAGTTTCTAAAATATTTCCCGTGACCCGAGCTCAATCCCCATTCACATCCCTACAACAACAATAACAAAAACTGAATGCATTCACGTTCAATTGGGGCATGCGGGGATCATGATGTAGACAACGTTCAATTGGGGCATGCGGGGATCATGATGTGCACAACGTTATCCCTGCTTAAGGAAATAGGGAGGTTATTTACGGAAATAACCCTATATGCATTACAACAACAATAGTATTGCGGTATTGAATTATTAATTTTCCGCAACTTCTCTAAAAGTAAAAGTATTTAAAAGGTTTTTTTTGGCAAAATTGTTAGGACACCCCTAATAAGTTGTTGACTTTGTATCAACACCCCAAATAAGTCGCTATTAGTTAGAACACCCCAAAAAACCCAAAATGTGTTGTCTAGACACTCCAGATTTCAAATTTCGACCAAAAGCCAACGTGAACTTCCCATTTTGCCCCTCAGTGGAAACACGCGCATGGCAAGTCGAGTGGCCATTCTCCCACATATATTCCCTCCAAAAACACACTTTTCCCTCCTACATCTCCATCTCCATATCGCTCCAATTACTTCATTAGGGAAACACCAATTAACATATTGATTTTGATTTTGTCAAGTGATGGGGTCCTAATTGTTATTGTGGAGACCCTGCAAAAAAGATGACATCTCGCATAAGATCGAACGCGGAGAGGGAATTTTGGGGGTGTAATTCATATGATCACGCCACTGGTTATATTTGAGGTGTAAATTGTGTGATGAAGATGATGATGCTGATGGTCGATGGTATTTCAAGTCAGAGTG
>ONZK01000066.1:125818-142822 GCA_900322385.1 Pharnaceum exiguum | reverse complement strand
AAGCCGGTATGTATGGGAAATGGCTCATGTTCAGCTTTTTTTGGTGATAAAATATCCTACGAATTCAACTATATATGGGCAAGAATTATAAAGCTTACAAGCCATTGAGATAAACCCCACGCTAGATCCTCCGCCAAAAATTTGTATTTTGGTTCCAGGGGTGGTTGTGTGACTGTGTCTCTTGGCTATAAGCTAGACAAGTTGGAGTTATTCCAGCTTAGTATATCTCCAAACGAAAGCTCCATTTCCCTTTATAATGACTTCATTTGTAGTTATAATGTATAGTGTATTGTGGGAGCAAATATGAACCTCATACTCCGTTGACTTATTGTTTGTTCTTAATGGAATTGTAGCTTTCATTTTGAGAAGCCGGGAGTATCTCTGTTCACTGTTATGTTACGTTAGAAGGATGAGATAACATATGAACTACCTTTCTTCCACACATGTTGTGGTTTTTCCGAATTTCAGGGAATAATATTGTAATTCTCCGGAAGGTGTTTTTCAATTTACTTTACGTATTGAAGAATCTCTTGCAACTTTGTATTTTTGTCAAGTGTGAGGATTGTTGTTAATTTACGTTGTAAATTCTTTTATTTACATATGTAGTACTATCACATTTCTGTAACTGAAGGTTTGAAATGGTTTTTTTTCTTACAGTCATTGCAAATGGTATATGCAAGCATCTGTGCCTGAAACTTTTTCCTCAGTTATGTCGCATGACTGGAGTCAACTATAAGATTCACACAAGTGAGTCTGCTGATGTTGGTTGCAGCAGTTCCGCTGAATGGGAGCATTCAAAAAGGGACCACAGAATGTACACCTCCTTAGCTCGAGGTCTTACTTCTTCTGAGGTGGGTGGATGTGTTTCTAATGCACTAAGTGCGTCAAGCACAGATAATCTTCCGGAAGAGGGCATACTTAACACTCTGGAATCCAGGGATCGAATAGGGCGTAGAGCTTCTTACTGGTCTAGCTCTGGGCAAAGTAATTCAGAAGTGCCTGAGACACTAACTTATCATCTGATTTCAGACATTTGCATTATTACTGAAATAAACATTCAGCCATTTCAAGGTATTCTTTTTTTTTTCTTTTAATGAGTTATATGCACCGGTATTGCTAGGGGTGTTAGGTTTTCGGTTTTCCCCCTCGTTGTTTGTTGATGGTATCTGTTTCTATTGTGCAGCCTTTTTTCAAACAAATTCACCGATTTATTCCTCAAAGGCAGTCCGTTTCCGCATGGGTCATAGAATATCTCCTGATGAGGAGAAGTATGTATGGACTTACATCTCGGAAGAATTTCCAATGGTCCAGGTTAGTACAATTGTAGAGGATGTGCCTGCACGGGCTACATCTTCTTACCTTCTACAGCCTCTTGTTATACTTTACATTCATTCTGGTGAACTATCAGTATTTGCTTCATAGTTAGTACTCGTTAATAGTGCATATTGAAGTGTACATCCTGGTGCAATCTTTTTATTTGCACATTGTAGTGTGTAGCTCTAGTTCTTTTGAATGGGAGTATAAACGTAATTATATCAGTATTTGCTTCATAGTTAGTACTCGTTAATAGTGCATATTGAAGTGTACATCCTGGTGCAATCTTTTTATTTGCACATCGTAGTGTGTAGCTCTAGTTCTTTTGAATGGGAGTATAAACGTAATTATATCAATATCGGAGGTAGATGTAGTATGTAGACCTTTTTCTTTAAGAGATTGAGAAAAGGCTCTCTTTTGTGTTGCGTCTAGTCTGTTTCTGAATATTTAGTGTTTACAATGTGTGGCATGTTTTTTTTGTACAGTTAGCAGTATATTGATATTTTCTGCTTGTTGCTTTGGCTGTTGTGCTATGAGTTCTTCTGTTTCGAGGATTTAGTCCACGGATAACTAGCATGTCTTAGTCAAGGATCCGAGCGTAGAGAGTGCAGTATATTAAAATAGGTTTTGGTAGTGCAGCCTTTCTAGAGCAGAGGTACTAATATGTTCTTTATTGAAAATGCCTCTCTATGTTTTTAATTGGTGATTGAGTTATTTATCAAACATTATCTGCAACAGGAGAACACTCTGCAGAAATTCAAGCTATCAGAGCCTGTTCTTTCCATTGGTGGAATATTGCAGCTAGAGCTTCTTGGTAGAATTCAGAGGCAAGAAATGGATGGGCTATTTTACATATGGTGAGCTATCTGAGATTACTGAAGTGTTTTAATCATGCCAATGATGACTAAAAATTGGCTCTAGGACTCAAGCCAGGGTTATCTCTGAAAATCCATGCTGTTCTGGCAATAAGTGGTGCCAGTGTCCGACCTTCTCTTTTATGGTCCTTTTTTGTTCACCTTTTTGATCTGCAAGTGTGCTTGTGTTTGTGTTGGTGTAATTACAGTGGCATGGAAATATGGAATGCTTCTGCTGAAGGATGTCTGACAAAATTCCTAATTGCCTGTTCATTTTCTACTTTTCTTGTGTGCCTGTTAACTTTTTGGTGAAGGGGGTACAGTAGTATGGATAAATCATCCATATGATGGTAGGTGCTTAGTGGTTGAGCAGTGGTCGGGGTGGGGGAGTTGGCAAAGCCTTGAAGATAATGGTTACAGTAATTAGTTTGTACATTGGTGACCGGGACACAGTTACTGGAAAAGCTACCTGATGATATTTTACTTGGGTCCATTACCTTGTTCAATCGTTCCTGACCTTATTCCAGGTGCATTAGTTGGTGTCAGGTTTCGGAGACATAACTTCACTTAATATTTTGCGCCTAGCCAGTCTGATACAAAACGAGGAGAACAGAAACGTAATATATCTTGTAGCTGTGTTATTGCTGTATGAAGTTTCCTTCTTTTCTTCTTTTTTTCATCTCCCGTTGAGAGCATTCTTCCCTTTGGAAATATCCTTAGCTTGACCGAAATGATCTGGCTTCTAATTTCCTATATAAAAAAAAAAAACCAATTGAGGTTTGAGGTGGCACAGTAGCCCATGACTTTGATTGTGCTGTGCATTTGATCATGTGGAGTCCTGTAGAAAATTGAGTATCGCACCGTATAGGCTCCTTTCTTTCTTCCGTCGTGTTGCTGTGTATGTGAACCTTTTCGTGTCTTTCCTGCCAACCTTTCTCTCTGGGTTCCTTTGTTTACTCCCCCACCCCACTATCTCAGTGTTTGGACTTTGTAATGATTTTATATCTTTTAGCTTTCTTTGAATTTCTCGTTTCTAATCCTCTTGCAGTATTGCACACGTTCAAGTTGTGGGACGTTCTCTTTCCCCTGTTTTTGAGGTTGAAGCAATTGAGCCATCTGGAAGGTTTGTATTATCATACAACCATCAGGCCCAGTTCTATAGCCCTCGCAGCAGCGATTCAGACGAGACGACTGTAACACCAGAGATGGTGCATAGACATGTGAGAGGCTGGGAGCAGATCCTGATCATGTTACGAGGGACTTTAGGAGTTGAGGTTTATGACTCAGATGATGAGCACCAAGAGTCAGATGAGGAGATGGTTGAGGAGTTTGCTGCCTAATTTGAAGTTGTATGTATATGTCTCATTGCATTGCATTAGTGTTTCGTCACTTCAGCTCGCAATCTGATTATAGCATGTCGGTTGTTTGGACCTCAGATTATGTGTTAGATTCTTGTTGGTGAGTTACTAATTTCAGGCTAATAATGAGTTGACTGAAATGATCTTACACTGGCAAATACTGGTGTCAATCTTCTTTATTGAAAAACTGAGTTGAATTGTACAGAGTATTACGTCCTAATGTTATGGTGCCAAAATTCACTGATGTGTGCTAACAACATAGAGGTAGAAGCTTTGCAGACTTTAATTGGTACTTCAGGTTCATTTTCTCACTACCCTTCTATCCATCGTAGTTAAACCAAGGTTATGACTTTTTTTAGTGGTTTTTTTTTTTGGATTATGTAGCACAATTAAACTTTTGCGTAATTATTTTATCATTCAATTATTTATTGGTTTTTAATAAAGCTATCTAGTAAGGCTTTCCTAACAAACGATCTCAAATAGATATCAAAATAAAAAATTCTTACTTGTACAGTTATGAATTGATCTCAAATAGATATCAACTTCCTAGTCTTAATAGTAAGGTTCTTTGATTACCCATCGTAGTCAGGTTATCGACTAATCCAAAAATGGTTGAAGTCTAATCGAACGACAAGATAAGCAAAATAACAAAGTTCTTGATTACTCATCGTAGTCAGGTGTGCGATATTCGGATGTAGTCGGATCAAACTCTAACAAACCGGATGACAATAACAGAAAAATATTTTTTTAAAAAGAATTTGATGTTCAATGCAATGCATAACATCTGGCGTAGTGGATAGCAATACCCACGGAAAAAAGACGCAGTTCCTTTCATCGAAGAAACGTGGAAGACAAAAACATTACAGTTCTGGTCAATTCTTACAACCTCAGCAAACAATACAAACAGTGACCTCAGCTTCATCCTTCTTGGCAAGCACCTATCAAATCTCTTAAAGTCAGCTGCCATGGCCAAATCTCTTAGTGTCAAAGTCGTCTCAGAATGCTTCATAAGACCAAAACTCGAGGCTGAAAATGTGAATTCTCCTTATTTTTTAGCGCCTTGTGATCTAGCTATGCTTTCAACTCACTATATCCAAAAGGGTCTCCTCTATGCCAAACCTGATGATTTCTCCATGTCAACTTTCCTAGACAAGCTCAAAGGTTCACTGTCGCTTACCCTTGTCCACTTCTACCCTTTAGCAGGGCAGTTTGAGACTCATGTAGATGATCATCAACATACTAGCTTGATATACATCAATTGCAACAAGGGTCCTGGAGCTAGATTGATACATGCTACTCTTGATATGAAAATAGCTGATGTTTTGTCTCCTAAAGGATGTGCCTGTAATAGTTCAATCATTCTTTGACCACCATAAAGCTGTAAACCATGATGGTCACACTAGGCCGTTGTTGACGATCCAGGTAACGGAACTTGTTGATGGAGTTTTCATAGGGTGTTCGATGAATCATGCTGTGGCTGATGGAACTTCTTATTGGCATTTCTGGAGAATGTTTTCAGAGGTTCACAGATCACGGCAGAATACGAATATCCCACTTAATCTACCAGTGCACCAACGTTGGTTTCCTGATGGTTCTGACTCAAAAGTTCAGCTTCCTTTTACTGATGCAGATGAATTTATAAGCAGATATGAAGCACCTGAGCTCAGAGAGAGGATCTTTCACTTCTCGTCGGATTCGATTTCCAAGCTGAAGATGAGAGTAAATGCATTAGCAGATAATACTAAGGTGGAGGTCTCATCCTTGCAAGCATTGTCTGCATTTGTCTGGAGGGCTATCACTAAAGCAAGATTTCTGACAGGTGATGAAAATACCAGCTGCATTATGGATGCCAATATCAGGCACAGGTTAAACCCACCATTGGCCCAGGAGTACTCTGGGAATGCAATTTGGGTGGCGAAAGCTGCTGCCACTGCTAGTGAGTTGTTACAGAATGATTTAGGTTGGACTGCGTTGCTGCTGCACCAAGCTGTATCTGAGCTCACTGATAGAGCTTTGAGTCAAGTGTTTGATGAATGGATGAAAAGTCCTATGGTTTATCAAATTGGTACATTCTTCAGTTCGAACAGCGTGGTCATCGGGAGTTCTCCTAGATTTGATGTATATGGCAATGACTTTGGATTTGGGAAACCGGTGGCTATTCGAAGTGGATATGCTCACAAGCTCCCTGGGAAGGTAACAACCTATCCGGGTTATGAAGGTGGAGGAAGTGTAGATTTAGAGATTTGTCTGCCACCAGATGTGATGAATGCTCTTGAATCAGATGAAGAGTTCATGGTCACAATGGTTTAATAAGGCTTAAAGTTACAATGAATGTAAGTATGTAACTCATCCCTTGTCGAAGAAAATATGCTAGCAAAGAGCATTTCAGCTAAATGCAAGGAACAAACTTTCTTCTATGCCCAAGACACAGTGGTGCACTTACTCAGTCCTCCTGTACTCAAAGGTTCTGCTTTGAGTCATGAGCATTAGTTATTTCTTCACCATGTCATGAGCATTGGATTCTGGTTACAATGTGATTAGTTATTCTGATATCTTACCTTTTCAGTAAAAACGAACACTTCATTTCATTTATTCTATTTCTTCACTAATTAAGGCCAATTGGAAATAGTCTCCTTGATTCTGGCGGTGAGCCATGTAGTCTGAATTTTCTTGATAAATATACTTCCAGTTGATCTGCAGGCAGCGAAAGACTGTCGGCTGCCGCTAACTCTTAATAGTATAAGACCACTCTATCGTGTCATTTTCATTTCTTTATTTGGAAGTTGCACAGGAAATCCAAAACCAAGAAAAAATAATCCTAACACCAAACTTCACTGCTACACATAGCATTTACCTTTTGTTCTGTATGACCAGTTGACAACTTTTTTTTTTTTTTGGGATAGAAATATGACAAGTTGACAACTGATAAGGCATACTTATAAGGGATTAATGGTAGCCAAAATTTTTCAAGCAGGTACCATGGCCAAATCTCCTACTGTTAAACAAGTCTCTGAATGCTTCATACAGCCAAGGTTTCATGTCGAAAAGTCGGATGATCCTTGCTACTTGGCACCATGTGATCTATCCATGCTTTCATGCCACTACATACAGAAGGGTCTTTTTTACATAAAACCTGAAAAAATATGCATATCAACTCTCCTAGAAAAGCTTAAAGATTCTCTAGCCTCCACCCTCGTTCATTTCTATCCCTTGGCAGGGCAGCTTGAAACTGAGATAGATGAACATCAGCATACTAGCTTGATCTTCGTCAACTGCAGGAAGGGTCCTGGAGCTAGATTCATCCATGCCACTCTCGATATGAAAATGGCTGATGTTCTGTCCCCTACAGATGTGCCTTTGATAGTTCAATCGCTGTTCGACCACCACAAAGCTCTAAACCATGATGGTCACACTAGGCCGTTGCTGTCAATCCAAGTGACAGAGCTTGTTGATTGCCTGTTCATTGGGTGTTCAATGAACCATGCTGTTTGTGATGGAACTTCTTACTGGCATTTCTGGAACACATGGTCACAGATTCACAGATCACCTCAGACTTTATTAACAAAGCCACCCGTGCATGAACGATGGTTTCCGGAAGGGTGTGGTCCGAGAATCACTCTTCCGTTTATACATGCTGATGAATTCATCAGAACAAAGAAAGCGGCTGAACTAAGAGAAAGGATTTTCAGCTTTTCATCGGCGGCTATGTTAAAACTGAAGAGGGAGGCCAATGCCGAAGCTGGAAAAACTGATACACCGATATCCTCCTTTCAGGCACTATCTGCAGTAGTCTGGAAGGCCATAACCAGGGCGCGGCTTCAAGCAAGTTGTGAGAAGACCTTCTGTTTCCTTGCTGCAGATTTTAGACACAGGTTGGAACCAGCATTGCCTCAGGAGTATTTTGGGAATCTGATTTGGCCTGCAAAGGCTTCTGCCACAGCAGGTGAACTGTTAGAAAATGATCAAGGCTCGGCAGCTTTGTCCCTGCATCAAGCTGTGTCTGAGCTTCAAGATAAACTGGTACGTAAAGTCTTTGGAGACTGGGTTAGATCTCCCTCTGTGCATCAGGTTGGTGGTTTATATGGATCTAGCTCCGTAGCGATAGGAGGATCACCGAGGTTCGATGTGTATGGGAACGATTTTGGGTTCGGGAAACCAGTGGCTGTTAGGAGTGGGTACGCCAACAAAATAACTGGGAAATCAACTGCATACGCAGGGAATGAATGGCGAGGTAGTGTGGATTTAGAGATATGTCTGCCTCCTGATGAGATGAGTACTCTAGAAATAGATGATGAATTTATGTGTTTTGTCACAAAGGCCTAATAAGCAACATTTTCAATGACTGAGACTATTCTGAAACGAAGTTGTTTTCCAAAAATATTCCAATGTACTGGGGCTCAGCGAAGAACTCTTAATAACATAACATACAACTTCAACCCAGTATCATTTCCCATAACTCACAAAATCATAAAATTAGGGCAGTTCACTACAGTATTAATGAACACAGGAGACGCATATTAGCATACTTAAACAAGTGAGGACCGCGTTGGGGTTACAAATTGTATAATGTAGGATCATGAAATTTTCCATTTGCTAAACAAGAATAACAAATATATATTATTGCTACTTTGTACTTTGAGGCTAAACTGCAGTTCAATAACAAAATACAGAAATTGTTCTTGCTTACAGCTTTAAACACCACCGTTACTAACATTTGAATCATTCCAAACATATAGGGCGTGGATCAGAGCTTATTACAAGACTTCTGAAACTTCAAGAGTGAAGCAATTCTCATTCAAGATGTCTTGGATTTTGGTCGTGCAGGAAGCAGCTGCATCAAAGCACAAAACGAAAACCATTCAATGATACAACATAACCTATTAGCTTTCATGGAAAAATGAATGGTAAAATGGAAAGAAAAGAAACATTTTATTGGTAAAAAAAATCCCCTCTTTTGAGTTTTGACCCTTGCAAATGCATGTGTTGTTTTCTCCTTCAATAATATGGGAGAGGAACATGAAATAGAGAAGGTGCCAGAATAGCACCCATTATTACTCATCTAGGAGACAATTTTCAACATCCAAGGAATTCTGTCAAGAAGAAAGGAGATTAGGAGCTTAAATCTAATCAAAGATTGGTGGCTGTAGGCACAAGCGATTGTATAGAAGTTTAGAACTCGATTCTAAAGACTTGTATCAAACTTATGTCACTGAGTCTTTATACTGCATTACTACTAGAGTCACCACGAATAACTGTGAGGCTCAATTCCTATAACTTGTATCTAACTCATGTCAGTGAGCCCTGAGTCCTAAATTATAAATCAGAACACTAGTCACAGTCTGCGCATAATCCTGCAGCATATGTGCATCTGATTTCCCCACTTCCTGGTCTCTAATGACATCCCATACCACTGACACAATTTTTTTGGGGGGGCTTTCTCCACAAAAAGCCAGAGAATATAAGCAATTGTCCAGTATGCCCCTGACAGATATATACTCCAATGCCTTCAGCTCTGCGGATTGTAGCTATAGAATACATTTAGTGGCTTTTGAAGAGTCGTCGCAGCATAAATTCCATACTAACATCACAATAGTATGCCAGTCAGATATACCAATGAAGATGGGCTGAAATACATGCAGAAAGAGTCCATCCTAATCCATATGCAAACCAAGTCTATGTTGGTTAACCACTTAACCTCTTTTATATCTTGTTGTAAAAGAGTGGCGGCACCGCTCAAGGCCATGGATGCAGGTTGTCACGGGTACGACTAGTTCTTACTGATGGGCCTCATGGCCAACAAATTGGACGATATATATAGGTAAAGAAAATAACTAGATGACTTAGAGAGTGCTTTTTCGTTCCTACTAATAATAAGCAAATATATAATGACTACTGCACAAAAGTAACAGAATACACCAAGGACAGAAAGAAAATGACAAGACAAAACAACAAGGTGGCACCTGATAACATGAAATGAGTGAAGTAGTAAATCCAAAGGCTCCAGTCACACGAGGAGTGATTTTCTTGGGTGAAAGCTGGAGCAGACCAGCGGCAACAACTATATCCATAGCTGCTTTAATCAGAGCTAGTGACCTATCATTGTATTTCTGAACTTTCACACTGTACTGCTCATTCTGCATTCATTCACAAGCCAAAATCAATAAGAGGTTGACTAAATGGATGCTGAACATGACACAGAATAAGCACATTCCAAATCATAGACATACTTGATGTTTGTCACTACCCTTGATCTCTTTCTCCAACTTCTTCATCGAAACAGAAAGCCTCCCGAGTTCCCCAATCTGACATTTGAGGACGCATCAATTAATAGAAGAGCATGTAAAACTTCTTATGATATCTACCCATATTTTCCATAGATATATTTAAAAAATAGGAAAATATTCTATTTGGCAAATCAAGAACGAATATGTATAAAGTTAGAGCCACAAACCTCAACCAAGGTGGTACAAACAGAGGAACCCAACCAACAGAAAAGAGACACCTTCCCAATCAGCTCCGTGTTCTCCTTGTTCTACCAGCAACACAAAAAAAATGCTAGATGATTAGAAACAGTAGACAACCTTGAAACAAGATAAAATAGCAGAATGCAAACCTTATATATGCCACTTCTACCGAGCCAGACAATTTGGTCTAGGAACAGAAACGTCGAGAGCAGTGCATTTTTGGACTGATAGGAAAAGGGAAGAAAATTTGTTGGTCAGACAGCTCAATAGCTCATATAACATACACGCATAAGATGTATACAGTACCAGACTGCCCGCGCAATAATACCTTTCCAAGTAAAACTAAGGGAAGAGGTGTTCCAGCAGGAGTTGGGCTGATCAGACCATGCAAATCATTGACAAACTGCATCAGAATGCCAAAATATAAGTCAGAATCACCACAAGAATACAGATTCGTAGCTGAAGAAAGTTCTGAAACATTCCATAGTCAGATACAGATACCACTGTAGCAAAAGTAGGTAGCGACGACAATTGAAGTAAGTGTTCAACAAACCTTGAAGAGACGGAAGACTTTCCTAGCCAAGCTGGTATTTTTGTCAACAACTTGAGCTGTACCAGGCTGTCCATTACTCAAAAACTTTGAACCATATTGGATGGCCCTGCATATCTTGTCCCTGGCTTCAGCTTTGTTCAGGTAGAGAACCAAAAGAGCAAGTTCCGCTCGAGATGCATCAAGTGTACTCATACTTTACTTTTGGTATAGAACCTACAAAGTCCATCCACCATACAACAAAGTTGAGATTAACAACAGCAATAACAACAGCAAAAGGCCACCGTTTCAAGGTGTTGCGATAGCTGAACACTAACTTATGATCATCATTCATCAACCTCATTCTTTTTGACACCTTAAATCATTGTAAGCAACAAAGTAGACAGATATAAGCTCAACCAACAGCCACCAGCATGATGAACCGAGAACCGAGATTCCGAACACACTTGCATATCAGACACAAAAAAAAAAAACTCTTGTAGCATTTGTTCCCATGCCACCTACAAGGCTACAACTACAACCTCAAACTAATTCCACAGTTCCACTCAACCTCATCAATTGAGACTGATCAAACTACAAATTGACACACAAAACAATAACCTTTTCAGCTGTAAGCCTATAACAAACCTACCATCATCAAGAATTTCCTTCATAATACCCACCTTCCTAAGAAATAAACCAAAAAAGAACAAAACTTTCCATCAAATTTCCTCAACAAAGACCATTTATCTAATTTAATCTCATAGATAGACATAACCCAATTCACAAAATTCCTTCCTAATCTAAAAAACCCAAGTTGACCCAACAAAACAAATCAAACACTAAAGTCAAATCACAAATCAAGCAAAAGGGTATCATCCAAAAATCATAAATTGTGACAAAATTGCCTAAATAAAAATGAAGGGTAGCAAATGAAAATCAACAAAAGACAAAGAAACCCAGAAAGAAAAAATATTGGGTGGAGTGAGAGAGGCCATGAAACTGTACCTTAAAGCTGGCAAGAAAGACTTGACCTTTTTTAGTTTTTCTTTTGTGTCTAAAATGTGAGGACTACTCTCTCTCTCTCTGTGTGTCTCTGAGAATGATAGAGATTAATGAGATGAGAAGTTTGTTCGGCCAAGTTCATTTGATAAGGCCTTGTTTGGTCCTTACTTTTCCTACTACTAGCAAACAAAAACAAATTTTTTATAAATATATATTTGATTGTCCAAATTTATGTTTCATTATTATGTAAGAGGAATTTGTAAGTTATCTAAGTGGCTCCCAACATTCACGATCTTATCTCCACCGTTGATCCTTCTAGCTGAATTATGAGTCACAGAATGATCATTTTGTCTTCACATAATCACATAGGTTTTAATTATTTTTTGTTTTATATGGCCAAAATTGTTGGGAATAATCCTTATTTCGAGTGATTCGATGGGAATAATCCCTATTTGAAAATTTATTGGGAATACCCCATACTTGGCACTCATAGCCATGAACAGTTTAACGATGGGTGGGAATGTATTTTCCTGTGAGGCGTTTAATTTTATGGGAGGAGGCACATGAACGAAGTTCATTTTAGTTATTAGAAGTTCAGTTAAATTATTAGAATTTCTATTTATTATATTTTTAGAAGTTCAATTTAATTCGATTTAATCTTTAGAAGGCGAAAACAACAAGGAAGTAGCTTAATTTCCGGTCATTGTCAATTGACTGCTTACCAATACTAGTTTGGAAAACTCCCCCGAGATGGGAGCCCTTTGTAATCGATATACCTTTCTATAAAAAAAATACTAGTTTGAAAAAGTAGAGTGAACTTTGTTATCTACCCGAGTCAACTCGAGTTGGTGCGTGCAATTGAATAGCTCAGGTGCAAAACTTGTTTGCTAAACAGAGCAAACCAAAGACTCCGGACAAGATGGGCTTACAGCGTTTTGGGATAAAGCGATTATGAGCCAACTTGACCCATCTCAAATTGCAATTCGCCAGGTACATGCAAATATGATTGATTATCATTAAACTTGCATTGTGAACCAACTTGGTTTGCATTAATGCAACAATCGGCGCCAATTCAACAATTACCCAACGCACAAATCCATAAATACAGAAACTTGCACCAAATTTTTATTATTATTATAGGAACTTTGGAAAACATAAGAAATTTCATTACAAGAATATATTGCAAAATACTAGCATAATAACTGTATAAACTTATACGATAATTTGGAAGGATTCACTGTCCATTATGTTTTGCAAATCAAGTGGTATCTCTGATCTCTCACTCGCTCATGGCTAAGCACAGTAAGGACCAAAAAGTTTTTCCTCCGGATTGTTGTTGCTTATCGGAATGCAATAGTTAGAACAACATTCGTCATTGGTCCTACAAGGATAGCTACCGCCTGTTCCATGACATGCCGGTGGAGGTGGTGGAGGAGGAGGAGTAGTGCAAAAGCAGTACATAGGGAAAGTAAATGGAGGACAATAACAATAGTCGGAACAACACTCTCCACCAAATCTACATAAGCGGTTAGTTTCCTTACATTGTTCTTGAGCCATGGTAGGAACTGTAAGATAATATGTCACAGTTAGTACTTATTTAATTGATGGACAATTATTTAGATAGTTATTACTAGAACAAACATAAATAAAACCATGAAAGATAAATGACATTATTATTTTATAACAAGGTTACTATAATGTAAGAATTGAATGGCACGGTAGTGTAGTTGAGATTTTTTCATTTTGACTCCTTAATGCATGGTTGGATCGGTAAATTACCTGGTGAACTGAATGATAGAAGGGCTATGACGAGAATAGCAACCTACTTGACACTCTTAGATGATAGAAAGCTCTCCATGATTTAATTTTTTTCTTATGTACTCTCTGTTTGTAATTAAGTGAAGATGTATGTTGTCTCTTACTCGTATTTATAGTGACTAGCTAGTCAGTGCTAAAAATTGAGCTCCTATAAAGTCAACAGATAGCCTTCTTCATTTGTATTTTTAAATTTTGATTGCCAATTTCACTACATCGATAACATGCACTTTCATCAAGCACATGATTGACATACTAATGTACATATTTTTAATATATTTTCACCTCGTGATGATTATTGAGGTTTTATATTAAGCAACTGTATAAAATTGTCCAAAGACATCTCGACATCTCGCTGTGTTCTCATAAATCTAGTCGGCGCCGTTCAATGATTACATTTTCACTGATGTCATTTTCTATTATTTGTTAAATAAATCGACGCTTGTAGTATATACTAATATTACAATAACGAAATGATTATTCAAATGAATCAAAGATTTTTGTCCATGAAAAGAAAATGTACAGTGGACCTAATCGAGAAGGTAGAAGGGCGATAAAACTTTGTTTTTTAGGTAAAAAGGAGTATGATACAACATTTTTTTAAAAAAGTTACCGTTCTTTCTCCTCACCAAAAGGCTCAATACTTCATCGATAACTACCAACACTAAAAAAAAAAGACCATTTAGCAACTGAATGGAGCAACTGTATTGAAAGCCCTTTGCAACATCAACAAAAAAAAAAGCCCAACGCAACGTCGGCTTTATAAAGCAACGTGAAGCCCAGCGTTGGATTTACGAAAACCGACGCTGGGCCGGTCTAAAGCCCGTCTCTAGGATTTAGGCTATAAAAAAAACAAAACCAAGCAACGGAACTTCAATCCGCTGCTGGGTAGCGTCTGCCCTTTTTGGGCCAACGTTGGCCCAACTGCGGATTTAAGGGATCCGTTGTTGGTTCAGTAAAATAGGCCAAGTTTTACACAATATAAGAAAAGAGAAGCAGGTGAGTATCAGATACTTCGATCGTGGTTCAACACTCTCTAATACACAAATGGCAGGGGTTCAGTTCTAGCAACGGTTGTCGTCGCTGGGTACACCCCGTTGCTAAACCTCAACGACGGGTACTAAAACAGCCGCTGAGGGTAGCGACGGAAATCCACTTTTTCCACCGTTGACCTTCAGCGTCTGGGGTGTTAGAAACGATTACAGCGGCGGAAATGGGGGAATAGCAACGGTTTTGCGCTGTTGTTATTCCCCTTTTGTTTTGTAGTGCGGGACCTCATTGTGACCATCACTCTCTTAACTCTTAACTGAGAAACAACAAATCTTTCTCTCTTCACAAATAAACTCAAACTCATCTATAAGCGTTTTTTAGGGATAAAAGCTTACATTTTTTTTTGCGCAACAATGTTGGGCGATGAATAATAGTTTAGTGGTGGTCCGACATATTAATTAGTACTGTAATTGATTTTGGGTTGTTTTCTTTTTTGATAAATTATTAGTGGTGTCTTAACAAAAGATAATGAGAAAAATTTGTGTGAACTCGTTTCATACATGAGACTGGGTACAAGGAGTCATTATTGTATTGTCGATGGGTCATCATAGTGTTGACGAGGGGTCATTATTGTGTAGCCAATGAATCATTAATACTCAGTCTCCTATATGATACAGGTTCACACTTTTTTTTCCAAACATATTAATGGTAAAAAAAGAAAAAAAAAATAACAGAACCGGTTTTTTCCTTTCTTCAATTCCTACCTTCTTTTATTTGAACATTTTTAGTTGATTTGATTCAGAAATTGGTTTTTGGTACATAAATTTGAATAGGAAATACTTTCAGCATTTTTGCTATTTTGGCCAAAAGCCCCAAGTAACTAGACCAAGTTCGGCACACTCTTGTCATTCCTCTTAACTTCTCTACAATTATGCGAAAGATCGACTCATCAAACACGCAAGTGCTTGTGATGCAACTTCCCCGGCAACATTCATTAACTCTTAGTTACACCGGGTGTAAGTTTACACGCCAGTGTACCAAAAACTTGTTGGGCAACATTAGTCTTAGCTACGAGCAACTTAAACAAGCAAAGGAATAGATCTAACCTCGATCGGCCACGGATGCATACAGACTGGAAGAGTATAGAATGCAATATAATGAAGAGGTAGAGAAGGAAGACAGAGTGCGTGGCCGGCCGGGTTAATGAGGCTATGAGAGAGACGACGACTGAGTTTATGGAAGTGTCAAGTGTGCTTTTGTTGTGTAACTAAGAGAAATAATTGCTCAAGGTAAAAATTACATTTTTCCTATAAGCAAACAAATAGTAATGCATATTGTAAAACGTCAACGTTCCATTATGGTAATGTCTTTGATCGACCAGTCATAAGCCAGTAGTAGGTATAAAGCTTTTTGTTACAGTGACACCAAAGTAAATACAAGCGAAAGAAGAAAGAGTTGCTCAAGTGGTAGAGAGCACACCTTCAACCCCTAAGGTTGAGGGCTCGATTCTTATCGGCCTCAGTGCCTCCCTTTACACCAAAACAAAAAAAAGTAAATACAAGCGAGACGAAGATCGATCTTCATTACTATTGAAACCAATTAGAGAAATCAATAACAAAAATTACAAACAACGCTAACGGAAAGCATAAGACCCGATACCCTTATTATGGCCTCGTATACATATATATTGAGCTGTGTATTACGGAATAATTTTCAAGAAAGTTTTGATGCCTTTGATACATTATACATCCAAATCAACCAATGTGGCTGCCTCTCATGGATTGATTAGTCATTACTAGCTTAGGTACAGAAGGCCGAGACAAGAAAAATTTTTGAGAAATTGCACATACACCTGAGCAGCAATCGGAGTGTTGAGAGCATCCATGCATTTTTGGAAAACAAATTGGCGGTGGAGGCGGAGCAGGTTCACAATGGCAATAAACAGGGACGCTTGCTTCACATATACAATTATTTGAACAACATTTATCCGGGGTGAAGGGAAGGCATAGCTCGTCTATCTCACGACACGATGTTGACTGAGAAGCTGCATTTAAACAAGTAGTAATTGTAATTGAGTTCGCTTCGAAATCATTCTAATTTTAAAAATAAAATACTACTGTAATAATTATTAGAGTAAGAAGAATGTAATGCCGTATAAGATGAAAAGTGAAGGAAATTAAACTTGAAAATCGATCGATCTAATATAAATCTGGCAAATCATACATTATAAATTTATAACTAGTAAGAAATGAGGACTTAGTTAAAAAATAAATACTTGATGCACATAATATGAGTAACACAATTGCACCACTGACAGCCTTTTCTATTCTCTTGCCTGAGGCACTCTTCATAGCCATTTCTAGTAGTACTGTATAAACAGTGTACGTAGTATGTTATTATGATATTTTCTTTGTTGTCGTCACTGCCTTTAAATAATGAGAAGTAGCCGTTCATCAATGAACTTCTTCAACATCAACTAAATATTTTGAATACTCCGGTAGTATTTTCCTCTTTGCCTTAGTTAATTTCATGAACTGACATGTGCCACGTGCTTATTATATTAATGAAGCAAACAAATATCGGTGGATAGATCTGCTGTAGAATAATACTCAAATTACATAAATAATTGAAACACGTGTAGACCTTTAAAGTTATGATGGGGGGGGGGGGGGGGG
>ONZK01000066.1:105662-125399 GCA_900322385.1 Pharnaceum exiguum | reverse complement strand
GAGTACTACTCGGTCTTTTATTTCTTACAGAAAATTCACATGAGTCTGGTCGGATTAAATCATTCATTGTTGTCACTTAACTACTTAAGGTAAATACTGATGACTAATTGATTTGCCTCCTTGCCCATCAGTGCATCTAAGTTTTCGAATTGGTATTGATGTTTGGTTTGTTTAGATCAGTCCCGTTATGAATCGATCACTCTTTAGTCTTCCATTTTTGTGTGCAACCTTCTTGCTACTAATGAAGAAGGATGATGTTGTTTGGTTTATGGATCCGTTCCATTTTGATTGTGTGATTAGGCCGTCATATTTCAACTTGTTTCAAATGAACCCGTCTTGACAAGTTTCAAGTCAGGTTCGTTGCCTAGGAGTGCGAGATATTATGAGTGAAGATCTTCATTTAGCCTTTAGGACTAATGTTAGGTGACATCCGCCGTAAAGGGTGCGTCCGAACATTAAAGCAAGTAGTCAACTTTCTACGTCTTTAGAATTAGGGACCTTTCCGAAATCGGGATTCATAATTATTATCCTTCCTTACCTTTTAGAAAATGAAGCAATTAGTAATGTTTTTTAAGTGCCGTGTTAATTTTGAAACTAATGGAGTTTATTTGTAAAATTTTACTTTATAGCTGTTTTCGAATCAGACATAAACAATTTTAATTTTTTGAAATATTAATTAAGGCTTAATCTTCACGGTCACGGAGCCAACAAGGAACAAATTGAAAACGTTTCTATGCAAAGTTAGCACTAACTTTTGAATGCTATTGAAGACCATTAATCATAAGTGGAGATCAAAATTAGATAGATTAGCATTTAGGAGTTATCCTTTCCTTTCCAAACTCAATAAAGAAACCTGTTTTTATTTAGACATTTTTCATCCGAAGTCCAATGAAATCATCTTGTAACGGAACTGTAAGATCTTTTTAATGGCTGATGTTGTTTTAGGCCTCTCGAGGTCAGGGCCTTGTGATGACTGATTGAAATACAAAAAAGGAGCTAATGCCCTTAAAGATACACACATTATAAATTTATTATTATTATTATTTAAAAGATACATTGAAAATTTGATAACCCTACTCTTGAGGGTACCATCTAATTTGTACATAAATAAATTTATTTTACATGAACCATGAAAATCACACGAAATTTATCCTTACAAGAGTAGCCAAATAGCAAATCGATTATGGTCTCTCTTGGCTAAGCACAATAAGGACCAATCATGTATCTATTATTTTCAACTAAATGTGCAGGAACACATTTCTTAGAACAACAAACTTCGTCGCTCCAACATATAGTGTCACGTGGATAACATGCCGGTGGAGGAGGAGGTGGGGGAGGAGTAGCACAAAAGCAGTACAGAGGGTCAGTAAATGGAGGACAATAACAGTTGCCGGAGCAACAATCTGCACCAAATCTACATAAGCGGTCATTTTCTTTGCATTGATCTTGAGCCATGGTAGGAACTGTTAAGATATGTCAACAATTGGGCAGTTTAGATATATAGTTGCTAGAACAAACAAATAGCCACGAGAAATAAAAGCGTTGACATTTTAATCTAGTACCAATATAACACTCCTTATTGATTTGACGATAAATTACCCATCAAGTCTTTGGTATACCGGTTGTACACAGTGTATGTGTAAACTCGATTTTTACTAATGATATATGTTGTAATGCTTTTAAAAAAAATACACATTGTACATGTATACCGAGTGTACCTAGGAATTAGAGTAAATTACCTAGTGAGCTGAATGATAGAAGGGCTATTACAAGAACATCAACCCACTTGAGACACTTCCATGACTGAAAATTCTCCATAAATTATTTCTTATGTATTCTTTGTCTCTAGAGTGAAGATGACTGATGTATTCTTTTTTTTTTCCTTCGCAAAATGTCTGTTGTTATTACTCGTATTTATAGTCACTAGTTCGTACCAAAAATTTAGTAACGATTAAAAAACTCAACAGATAGCCTCTTGTATTTCCATTTTTTCATTGGCAGCACTAATGCACAATACCTAACTTGTGCCTTTATTCTGTACATGATTGAACATGTATTATACGGAGTATTAGTTTTTTGATGGAAGAACATGTAATATTTTACTACCCTCGTGATACATAATTAAATGGGGTTGTTTATTAAAAATTGTATTATATTGTCCTTATCACTTAGGATATTATTCATTGAACATCCTATTCTATTTTTACTACCACCTTAATGACTTTTTTAGGAACTAAAATGAATTTTTAGAAATTACATTTTTTTCAAAGCACAATTGCACAAACGCATCTACCTGTTTAGATGGTAGGAAACTAAAAGAGTGTGTTTGGCCTATCTTCCACTCAAAAGTGATTCTTCTTTATATTTTTCCTCACCTTCTCCTTCTAACTTCTCTATCCTCACCAAAATCAAACTTAAATTACTCTCCACATTGATCAAAAGCAAAAGCATCAAATTGTGGCTTTTGCTTTTGGCCAATATAAAAGTCCTTTAGAGGCTTTAGGTAGTTCATTTGTGATAGAGGTGGAGGAGGAAGAATATGGGAGAAAATACAAAGGAGAATCAGTTTTAGTAATTAAGAATCTAGGCCAAACACCTTCTAAGTACCGCCCCATCACGACTTCACGAGGTCCTTGAAAGTTTTTAGATGAGGCCCTATACTATTGGAACTTTGGAAGAATGGAAGAATAATTACCAAGCACATAAAAATGGGTCTCACAACTTGGCAAAGGGTGAGTCTAAGTGGATACCGCCCCACCATCGCTCAAGTTGGGGCGAGGATGGTTTTGATTTCCATACTCCCATGAATGGTGGGGCGGAGATGATTCTCAATTAGTCACCGTCCCAACCCACCCTAAATTCTTAAATATAACGAAATTATAACTCTAATATCAATTTTTAGTCGAATAATATATTAAAAATAATAGTTAGATGGGTCTAATTGCATACTGCGGGCGGGGATGGTGGTGAATGTAGTGGTTGGTGGGGTGATAATAGTTTTTAAATCTTGACCACCATGAGTGGTGGTGTGGGGATGGAGGAAGAATTTTTTTGATGGACTGGGGATAGTTTAGCTATACCGCCCCATCCCTAAATATGCACCGAAACTTGTACTCTTATTGTCAGAAACTCAGAAAATACCTGCACAGAATAAGTACTGTATTTTTTTTTCCATGCTTTTTGGGTGTAACTGTGAAGGGGCATATGTAAAAGCCTTTTGAGTTTCGATTACACCGATACTTGAAGCTAAGGATGAAGCTTGGAGCCTTGGAGGTGACAGTCACAACTCACATATCAAGTGATTAAATTCAGCATCTCTGTATTTGTTCATGTTATGGAGTAAAGGCATTCAACGGTGAGCCGGTGAAGTTTTGTCTTCTTTAATCCATTTATGTGCCATCGTTACTGAAACTTGCAATAGTTAGCTAGCTCCACAGTTAATTAAAAAAATTGTCGGGAAAGAAAACTGGAATTCTGGATACTTGCACGTAAATGAATTCAGAGGATCCATAATATGAGCAACAAAAATTGTGGCTGAAACTCAGATGCTTGGCTTATCAAAGACACATAGAACTGTGTCTGACGTAGTAACTAGTAGTTGAAGCTAATTGTAGTACTTGTGACAGTTCAGAACTTATGACGTAGTCTGTATCAACAAACAATCATGACTCTTCAGTACATCCATAATCATAGCCATGCGTTATCATATCATTTATCATTTATATTTTTTGAAGGGAAATCGAGATTTGTATTACTCAAACTGGTGTAAAAGTGTACAAACTTAGCAATACTCTCGGGACAACAACTAATCGATACAATACAGAGTATTTATTCTGCATGAACAACAATTTAGGACTCATATTTATGCACTTGATCTGTATCAAAATTGGACCATGCACATATGTCTACTTAAACACATGAACATAGACAGTCTACCAAAAAACACATGAACATATATATACAGAGTACATCATGATTCCAAAAAAAAAAAATGGTTTGTGTCATGATAGGCCATAACAAAAGATTTGATCAAGCATAATCCACGATGAACATTTCCAGTGCAGGACTAATGATACCTTAAGAGAATATAAAGAAAAAAATAATAGAAGACCATGGGACCACATCCTGGTCTTGGAACATCTTCAAGTTTCAGACTTACAACAGCAACAATATCTCTGACAAAGAATTTCCTAACTAATCCGGCGTGAGAGAGTACAAGTACAAGGACAATGATTAAAGCAATGACCATAAGGTTGGAGAATTTCATTATTTGACCAATCCTAACTACTCCACAATGACAGAACAGCAGATAAGAGTACCAGAAGTAAAAAAAAGATCATCATGAAACATAATGAAATCAAAAGGTTTTTGAGTTATTCATTGGCACCTGAAAGACTGCCTGTTCAGGAACCAAAAAGAACCTGATTAAGTGATTAGGCTCAGATGAGTAGATGGCCATCATAAGATTGTATTTGCTGAAATGCTTGGTGATTTATTAACATCATAAGTGATACAAAAAGCTGACCACTAACACCTCATAATTTATGAAAGATGAACTACTAGATGATTACTGATTACACATTATGTAGTACTATCATAGCTAGATTAGTTTACATCACACTTGCCCCTTAGATCTTACATTATGAACACTTTCTAGTCCCACCGTTTCATATAGGCTATGAAACATGCATCATCAAGCGCCGAAACACACCTGACATATAAGATTGAATCTTACATGATACTTACCAGCTGCCTTATTTCTTGCTAAACAGGGTCCTCAATCTTCCTCTTTCTAAACGCTCGAGCAACTTCTTAGCTCCTGGAACATCCATATCTGTCAGCTTCTTCAGGTACCCTATCGCACCGTAGGAGACCATGAGTTTCTTGCACTTTTTGCTGGTTGAAAGAGAAAGCAGACAAGAAACTGCGTATTTCTTGGCCGTGTTCTGAGGGTTAGGGTCAAGTAATTGGACTAAGTTAGGCACACTCTTGTCATCCCTCTTCACTTCTCTACAATTATGTGCAAGACTCATCAAGCTTGCAAGTGCTTGTGCTGCAACTTCCCTGGCAGCATTAGTCTTAGCTTCAAGCAACTTTACAAGCAAAGGAATGCACCCAGCCTCGGCCATCATCTTCTTCACCTCCGTTGAGTTGCAAACCCGACAAATAGATGAAGCAGCAGCCGCTTGTGCCCCAACAGACCCTGACTTCAACACATGAACCAATCGAGGAAGGAACCCCAGTGATTCCAACACTTCAACAGAAACAGATGACACCAAGTTCCTCAATGCCCCCATTGCGGATTCTTGAGGTAAAGGACCGTCTAAATAGGCCAACAGGCTACGTATACCTCCCTCCGAGACAACAGACCTCTTTAGGGTCTCATTACTTGCAGTGAGATTCTGCAAGCACTCGGCTGCATACTCTTTCGATCCCAATAAAATCCCATGATCGAGAAGATCAATCATAAGCCTCACGATGCCTTCTTCAGCTAGTGTCTGCCTTACCTCAGGAACAACAGATAAGTTCTTCAAGGTGCTAGCAGCAGCTGCTTGTGAGACAGAGTCCCCTGTTCTGCATATCTCTATCAATGGTCTAACACCACCATGCCCCACTATGGATCGAGCAGTCTCAGTAGACATTGATAGCCTCTGCAGAGAGATTGTAGCCTTCTCCTTCCCTACTGCACTACCAGATTCCACTAACCTAATCAGAGGCGGAAGAACGCCCTCCGACACCAGCCAGTTTTCACAAGAACCTGATTCTGCCAATGAGCAAATGACAGTAACGGTCTTCTCTCGGATTCTGGGAGAAGTTGCAGTAAGGAGCTGGACTAAGGCGGAAATGTTGCTTCTTCCTAGAACTGCCAATACATTTTTCTCGTCTTCCTTGATAATCTCCACTAAAGTATCTACAGCCTTGTGCTTCGACTCCAAATGACCAATTTGAAGACGAGCAAGCAACTCCCTTATGTTACAGTGAGCGGAACTCTCAGACTCAGATGACGAGGTTGATGAAACAGAAGGTGGTGTAGCATCACCAAGGACTCCGGTTTTGATCAACAACCCGCAATCACGGAGATTCAAATCCAATTTTCCTGATAAAGAGTCAAGATCACTCTGCATCTGGAGCTTTCCTTCATACTTCTCTTGGATACACTTTTCTGCTAACTCACTTGCTTCATTCAAAGTCTTCGAGACAGCTTGCAATTGTTCCTTACAGAGTGTGTTCTTAGAGAAGCAAGGGTGACTGGACAAGTCTGATAAACGCGAGGGAACTTGCTCCAATTTAGATATGATCATCTTCCATCTGCCAGGAAATCCCTTAACTTCTCTAGCTTTATTCAGGGCCGAAGGAACAAGCTCTTGAGCATGAGACAACCACTCTTCAACCGTTCGATCATCAATCGAGTGCCTATGATCCTTATCGTCTACCATAGCTTCTTATCAGTTCCAATTCAGAATGATCACTAGACCCCAAGATACTGCAATTCAATAACAGCAACTTCAATCACCTAAACCAAATGATAAAGTGATATATAACTTATATAGCAGTACTTGGTTTAGCAGTGATGGACAAGCTTGAAGCTCAAAGCAAAATCAACTGATCTTTTAAAAGGAATCATTGCTTTAACGGAAACACCCAGCTAGGAAAGTGCCTAAATTATAAAGTTGTTCATACAAAAGTATATTGGAGTAGTTAGAATGATGTGTACATCATATAAGATAGTTTATTAAAAAAGGCAAGCCAAGGGAGATAAGTACACAACAAAGAAACAAGACAGAAGAAGTGTTTTCTAGAATATTGCAAGGTCACAGAAATCCTGTTTTACATAACAGGAACCGACCAACAGGAATCATCAAAGGTACTATGGGCAAAGACCCACAAAGAGTAGTAAACATTTCAAAGAGATCATTCAATGCACATGAAATGAGCAAACTTTATTACCAGAAAATATCATCATGGCATCTATATTTAATATCACCAGCCAACATGTTTAGAGGTTCAGGTATCATATTCAATTGATTGACATTGATTGTTTTACCTTAACTCTTTTAGGCTTACCAAAGGCAGTTACAGTGGATAACTTCCTAGGCCAAACCAAATGACCAAAATACCCTCTAGTACACTTCATTTCAGTAGAGTACACAAGTTACGCACCATATGGTCATCAAAATGGTGGTGGTAATTTGGGAAAACAACATTAACTGAGCTTAGCAACTTGTATAAAAGATCAAATTTAGAGGCTAATATAAGTGATGCAGACAAGTTTTAGAAAGTAGATTCCAGCTACACTTTAGGCAAATTTAATTATGTATTATGTATATTTGTGGGGTTATGAAAGTAGAAAGATGTAGATAGAGACAATGGCTTAGCTTTCAAGAGACGTTGTGAGTCCCTATCTTATACACTTTGTGGAGTAGATTTTAATTTTTGGACCTACCCCCACTTTCAAAATACCTCACAAAAATTAATTGTACTAGAAACTTTGCAAATTTTATACCTCAAATTTGCTCCTGCATTAATTTTGGTTTCCCCCACTACCAGCCGCCACTGTATCATCACATCAACAAAATCACAATTAGAATCATAACACATATTATAAAAAGAAAAGGAAAAACAAAGAAGTAAAAAAGAAAGAAAAGAGAAAAGATTGAAACTTTCACTGTATTTTAACCAAAGCAAAGAGAATATATCAAGCTGCTGCAAGAACTAACCTTTAAGGATCAGTTTATATAATCCAGAAGCTTGTAACTTTTTACTCAGTGTAAAGTAAAGCTACACTACACACATTGAGCTTGATCTTCAAACTTCCACAACTTTCTCTGCCTATTACTTTCTCACTCCTACTAAAGGTTTCAACTCAAAAGCTTGAATTTCACTCTTAAACTCAAAACCCACTTAGCTTTCACCTTCAAAGATTGAATTTTGACAAATTTGAGTGACACCCAGAAAGCTAAACTTAAGCTGTTACTCTTGAAAAACAAAACCCAGTAAGGTTTGAGCTTCAAAGATTGTATTTTGATGATCAATTTGAGTGACACCCAGAAAGAGTTTTTACAAGGTAGTTGAAAAAGGTACAAGTGAAACGGTCAAGAGAGCTTAAAATGTGAGGAAAAAGGGAGAATCTACGTAATAAGTTACGTAGTAGCTAGAAGCAGAAGAGAAGGTTCACAGGAGTTTGAATTGTAGTGATGAGATGACAAAATAGTAGACTAGGCAGCTTAAAGGCAAGGGGACAAGGAAACATATAAGAGGAGTGAGAGTGTACTACGGATGGGAAGGGGGGTGGGGACAGATGAAGTAACAGTAGGAGTAGTGAATTAAGGAATAAAATTATTATAATAATTTAATAAATTTGTGCTCAAAATCTACAATTCAAAAATCAAATCTTGGTTTATTACTCCAACATCTCGAGCTGTTTGAATTTTTTTTGTTGCAATGAAGGGAAAGTCACTAAGTCAGCACAGTCAGTACTGAACTGCTGCGTGGTTTATTAGTCTGGTTACCAATTTCCTTTTCCTTTTTTTGTCCTAAGCATCTCTACTTCAATTTTGGGCAGTAAAATTTATCAAAGGTGGCTTCAATGTAATTATGGTTTGATTAATCCCACTTCGGGATTTCAAATCTATCTACCTATTTTATGTCCAATTCATTTATTAGAAGTCTTATCAGTTTATTTTTTTTATCATAACTAGTTGTGATATCAATATTCATTTAAATTCCTTTTTGATTTAATTTTTTACATAGAATATACTCAATTTTAAACTAGAATCAATGCCTGATGCCTATACCAGAATATTTATTGGAGAACGGACTCTAGAGGAACTGATTATACATGAAATTTCACTTGAATATGTTGGTTCGGTTTTGAGTCGGTTTTTCGATTCGAATACTCGGATTCGGATCAAGTTTACCAGGTCTATTTGCAAATATCTATGCTCAACCAAACAATCTTGCTAAATTTCCTAGGAAATACTAATGCTGTAATGCATATGAAGAACTACTTTATGTGGAAATTCAATTCCCATTCAATCATACAAGCTGTAAGTTTATGTCAGGGATCAGTGATCACCAATTCAAACTATCCCAAGTACGGGGTATGCAATTTGGACAAGAGGGGTCAATAATTTTGCGTTTTGGATTTGATCAGGAATACAAATTCCGACTGCAATGATTATCTTAATGAAGAAGAGCGTTCGACCGTTGGGATTTGTTTGATGCGAGATTTTGAATTTTCTCCTTAATTGAGATTACCGAGGAGATGACGTGGGAGATGGGGCCACGTGTAATGTAGGGACGATGATAATAGTGCCACTCAGGGTCACTTTCTGAACCACGTGTGAAAAAAGTGCTCTATAACTCTTTACTAAAGTGACCTTTATATGGCAGGAGTCGTTTTTCACTTTTCGGTTTTTATCAATTTTCATTAGATACTCAAAATCAAAATGCCACACATTAGTAATTGTGTGAATGATAGTGGCAGTACTACCAAAAAGTTTCAAATAAGTAAAGCCAAATGACATTGCAAAGGGAGCTAAAAAGGTCTAAAGGGGGGAACTAGTGAGGAGAAAAGCTAGTCAAAATAGTGGATTATTGTCAAGGGATTACAATCTACAAGAGGATTCGGAGCAAAATGATACATTTGGCTGCATGCAAGCAAAACAGCAGGACAGGGATGAATCTTGCATTCTTGCCACTTCAATTTTCCTATTCTGCTGCAATTTGAGCGACTTTTGTCCTAACTCCTAAACAGGTGTTACATGGAACTGATGCAAGGATAAATTGAGTCATCCATAATAGTGTGACATCTGATCTCTGACCTCTTATCTTACGGTAGCCCAAGTGTAATGTGCAATCCTTTCTCAAAAGAAGAAGTGCAATTTTTAATTTGAAATCAGCATTTGACGCTACAGCTACAAGTAACAACTTACAAGAACCCGTAAACAAGATGTTCAGATGGAGACAATGAGCTATAAGACGAGGATTCTTATCCTTCACACAAAGTCAAATGTTTCAAATTCCATGAGCCTGCCAGGAGGCATTGATCTTGCCGAGGCGCATATTTTTGAGAACCCCTCCTCCTCGTAAATTTAATTCCAAGGTAGATTTTATGCATGGACTTCTAGAATACAAATGTCAGACGCCAAACTTCAACGGTTCAACCTATCTAGCAAACTTGAACATAGCAATGAACCAATGTGGTTAACGGGTCAGTCGGGTCTTTCTCTCTAGGAGCCGGGAAAAAACCATTTGTTTGCTTAGTTTTTTTTTAAAAAAAAAAATGGAGAATGGATCAGAATTTGAAAACACCTATAGAATCAAACAAACAAATGGTTTTCCTTTCGTTTCATTGCATGTGATAGTCTTGCCCTCCGTTAAAAATTGGCATTTTCGGGATTTAGGTATAGCAATCGATTGATAGACAGACAGTCCGGATTGTCTACAATTGTTGTGAGAATTGGAAGAAAAAAAAACAGGAATGAGAGAGATTCCAAATTGATACTCCGTAGGTAGATGATTGTGTTTTGATGTGCCATCGCACGAGGAGTTGTCAAAATAGAGAGGAAGAATTCATCATTTTGTCAAAAGTAGAATTCATTGGAAAGTCACTTCTTGTATTGCAGCAATGTTCTGTCTATCAAATTTGGAACAAGCCATCAATTAGTCAATCATGAGAAAACAAACATATTCTAAAACGAATAAAGAAACAAGGAATCATTTTGCTTGATCTAATTTAATATATGCACATCGTTTTTATAATTAAAACACTAACAATCTATTCAATCGGAGTACAGTAATTTTTCCAAGATTAGTGGTTTTAGCAAGAAAAAACAGAAGTGCTGTATTTTCCTCGCGACAAACTCCATTATGAATCAATCATGTACTTGTTCTTTTCTTTTTGTGAGATTAAGCAACTCTTGACAGCTTGGTATTGGAAAAAACATTAGACACAGTTTACAAACTTTGATACAGATATATCTACGCACAAAAAAGTCCCAACACCAAGATTTTCCAAAACAACAATACATAAAGTATGATCACGTGCAAGCTTTTAGTGAACAAGATAAACACCTAATCAAGTTGCTAGATTTCGATCGCTTTGGAAACTGTTTGATCCATTGCCAAATGATTTAAATTATGAAATGGCATTCAGAAAAGGGATAAATTTGCTTCTTTTCAGTCAGCAGACAGCAGTAAAGCCTGTGATATCCAAGGACGCGTGGTCAGCGTCGTTGCCAAAACGCAACGCTGTCGGTAGTGTTTTGTACTACTTTCTCTCACCTCCAAAACGGCACTGAACTTTGAGCCTCTCCTACCGACTTAAAGTAAACCACAATATTTTAACACACCAAATAAAAAAAAAGTCGTACACAAGGCTAAATTCCACACTAGTACAACCCAACAGCATAAAATGCAGAGTGCCAGTATGAGCTACAAACTTCAACGTGGTTTCAATTTCAAGCTATGGACGAACCCCACGAAGTCAATTCAACGATTACAGACAAACAATTAAACTGCATAACATATAGCACAGCCCACATGAAGTTCTATCCTGAAATGGTTCTTCATACATGCACTAAAACTAAAATAGTTTTTTCTTACATTCCTGAAAGCTAGCTCTTCTAGATTATATCCTGTAAAGCTCAAGCTTGCGGTTGTCTCCCTTGATTAGGATCTTGATCTCTCCCTTCGTGGAGGTGACTGACTGCGCATAGATGATCATCATAGCATTAAACACCACAAATAAAGTTGCCACTAGTACCATACTACTGGTAAAGAAAGTACACTAACCTTTCATATCTTTTACCATCAGGGCTTTCGTCTTTCCTCTCTCTGGGTGGAGGTGAGCGACTGCATCAATAGACATGGTGTCAAATTGTCAATGAATACAGTAAATCAGACAAGAGAATTTAATACTAGAGTATCACAGGTCACGAACCTGTCATAGCTTCTTCTTCCATTTACAGGGCTTTCTTGTCTCCGCTCCCTTGCAGGAGGTGAGCGACTGCATCAGTAATCACGGTGTTAGAGAGTATATAGTTCAAAAGTCAGAACAGGAGAATGGATGTAATGTCCTAAACGGATACAAACCTGTCATAGCTTCTTCTTCCATTTACAGGGCTTTCTTGTCTCCGCTCCCTTGCAGGAGGTGAGCGACTGCATCAGTAGTCATAGTGTAAGAAAGTATATAGTTCAGAAGTCAGAACCGGAATATGGATGCAATGTCCTAAAAGGATGCAAACCTGTCATATCTTCTTCCATTAGCAGGACTTTCATGTCTCCGCACCCTTGGAGGAGAGGGACTGCATCAATAGATAGTCATGATGTTAACCAGCTTAGTTCAAGATACGCAAGAGTGAGCATAATACGACTCAGTGCAGTAATACCTTCTTGCATTAGCAGGACTTTCATGTCTGCCATATTCAGGACTGCCCCTCCCGTGTTTAGCTCCACGACCATAGTCAGGGCTGCCTCTTTCTCTACCAAATCCGTAGTCTGGGCTACCCCTTTCCCTGCGACGAGGGCTTGGGGATCTCCTTCGACCATATCCTCTGTCAGGCGAGTAGTCCCGACCCCTTCTACCTGGACTGCGATCGTTCCCTCTGTCATCATCTCGGATAGCATACTCGACAGTTATAACCCTGTCCATGAGCTTGCTGCACAAAATGATCAATAATCATCAGGAGGATACATGGGCCACAACTCGATCAAAAACAATTGTCACAAATCACAGTGGCATGTATACGTATATATGCAATTAACATTCAACACCCAACAGCGCCTACTGACTAAGAAAAACTTGATTGCCTGTCATGTAGTTTTAGAAATATCAAAAAATTGTAAGCCAACCAGTAAATTGTAAGTATGCATGCAAAGAAAGCCCGCAGGTACTAGAAACGTCAACAAAGTCAAGAAGTATTATGTAAGTTTTTGACAACAATAAAAAGTAGTCATAAAAATGAAAAAAATCTAACCTCATATTTGTTTCTTCCAGAGCCGTAGTGGCCTCCTCCTGGTTTTCAAACTGAATGAAGGCAAAATTCCTCCTGACCCTTATGTTTACTATTTTCCCATATGGAGCAAAGTGGCTTTCCAAGTCTTTGGACTTTGTATAAACTGGGTCAAAATTTATCACAAACAATGTTTTGGAAGGTCTTTCATTTGGAGCAGGCTTTCTTCCAGCGGCAGGTCTTCGGTTGTCACGTTCTTGCTGCAATGAATATTCATACGTTATTCAACAATTCCAGAGCTCGAAAATTACCCAGTCAATAAGTGCCAATTACAATATCAGTTACGGGTAGACTTGTTCATAAACGGAAAAATCAGTTATGAGTAGACTTGTTCATAAATGGAAAAAAAAATGCCAACATGTACTGGCGACTTCATCTCTCCAGCAACAAGCGAATCGCACTTACTATAATAAAAGCCAAACACTTACCAGGTTCTTGAAATTTTTAAATCACAAAAACATGTAGCAATAACAAATATATGCAAGCAAGGTCATGAATCATCACCTTAGTCCACTCAACTCGAAGACGGCGTCCCTTCCTTCCAAATTCATAGCGGTCAAGTTTTCTGATGGCAGCATCAGCATCTCTCTCATCTTCCATGTAGACAAAAGCAAATCCTGCATTTTGACAACATTAAAAAAACCGCCAGAACAGTCAGTACCTGCTTGAAGAACAAAATCCTTGCAGGCAGTCGTGGTCCATCAAACATTTGTTAAACCTGTTCTCCTCAATAACTTTCTTCAAACAAAACATAAAGAGACTAGGAAGTATAACACAACACCTGCTGCTACTGAAAGGATGTCATCATGATAATATTGTTGAAACATGTCGAGAATGGAAGACTGGGCAAAGGGCATGAGAAATGAAAAAGCAAGGAGTGTCTCAGGAAAATATGTTGGTGCCATGCCAATCAGATTGGCTCTTCAAGTAAACTATAGGTGGATGATGCGTGGACACAAGGAAATGCAGATATTCTCATCCATCCAAAAAAGTCTTGGATATTCCAAGAAATCCTGCGCCAAAAAAATCATTGAGTGCGGTTCTAATTCTACAGCTCCACAAGATGCGTGTCTGAAAGGGAAATAATATGCATGATCATTTCAAAAAGAAATTTTTCAAGAAGCAGAATGACCCTTTCCAGCACAGCTGCACCGTTTGAAAAAAAAATCTGCCGCATCCCTCTACGACTCAGCATGGCTAAATAAATCGTGGTACCAAACCCAGTGCCAATGATACAAAGAACCACGAACACCAAATCTACCAAATCACATCATAATGTAATACTTTATTTATTTCCGCAGAAGCCAAAGGTCAACCAGTTATGACATCAACAGAGACAAAACAGTTGTCAACGATCTTCTCAAACATTTTTTTTAAGGTCACACGTAATGAAAGGTATCCAAGAAACTTATCATGGAACAGTTTGAAAACAGAAAAATGCACAAACTTATAGTTTACATATCCTATATGAACAAGGACCGTTTATTATAAGCAGATGTAGAGGAGAACACTAGCCAAGAGCAGTTTACAAACACAGCGCTTAATTTTGAATGGCTGGCATAGGAGTCGGATTACCAAAAGCTTTGAAAGTTTTTCTTATATCCTTTTCTAATTAGTGCAACCACCAAACATTCTTTCTTCTTCAAAAGTTTAGATGATTTACAACAACTTCCCTTTTTAGTTGACATGGCCTTGATGATGCATCCAACACTCTTGGTCAAATGCTACATAATAACACTTAAATTCATCATACTGCCCCTCGCCCACCTCAGATATACATAATGAAGCCTTTGTTTATCAGTGATCTACTATGACATTCAAATGCACAATTACACATACATAGAATAGGAGTAATTTTACGCAGAGTATAGTTGGCTGTTGGCCAGCTGCTAATACAAACAGCAGCATCCAACTATGTCCAATTCTGATAGACTTAACAATTAAAATCCAAATGGTGTACCAACATTTAATCAAAACGGTAACAAAGAAAAACAAATAATTCAAAACGCACATCCATCTGAATACCTGGTTTCAATTTGAGTAACAACTCCATAATACAGAATAACTAGAATAGTTTTACTGAACAGAACGACATAATGAGCCAAAATAATACTAACCAGTCTTCATGTCCACCCTTTCGACCCTTCCATATTTTTTGAAAAGCCGCTCAACCTCAGATTGTCGTACATCATATTCCAAGTTGCCACAGAAAAGGGCCCTCATCTTCTCAAGCTTCTAATTGACTTGAACTGCAATATTGTCAGAGAAAGAAGTTATGAACAAAACAAAAGTGTATCAAAGGAATATTACATCATGATCCAGAAACAAATACAAGACATGCATACAGTCAACATTACACATGTTTGGTACGCATACAGTTAACATTAGATCATCTACCCACATCCTCTGCCAAAGAAAAAGATAAAGGAAAACTAAACAAATTAGGAGTAGAACTAGTTTACACGACAGAATGGTACTCAAAGATACCAGTATATCAAATCAAACATATCGAGAATAAGAAGACAGAATCCTACGAGGGGAAAGCAAAGTTGGGCAAAACATATTCATTTAAGCATAAAAGCCGTGTGAGAGATTAGAGAGTTAAAGGCATTTGCAATCCAGAAACAGCAATCAATACACATTTTCACTAGATTAACCAGCTCTACGTACTAACTAAGGCACGTCGCTGCTACTAGCCTACAAAACAACTAGTGAGTCAAAGCAACAAATAAGTCATGCTAACGAAAGATTGGAAAATATTAAGTCCTAAGTTATTAAGCACAAATGACGGTAATATATCCCATCAACAAAAGTTCAAGCCCCACTCTCTCTCACACATTAGTCACTCCTCTGCTCCCTTCCACCCACCCCGCACGGCCTCACATCACGTCATCAGCTTCTCAATTCCTATTCTCTCTCCTTCCCTCATGTCATCACTCTTCCCTTATCCCACCAATCTTCAATCCCCGATCCCTCCCTTCAATGATTGCTCCTTAAAATATTACTCACTGAACCAAACATCATTCCTCTTTGAATGATTAATGTGAAACTATCCAAACAAGGCCCTGTTCTTTTCAACTTCTAAAAAAAACATATTTTCTTGATTCTTTAAAAGGTGAAAAGAACAGAACATTTAAACAACAAGATGCTTATAATTTCAATTTCACTAACAATAGAAGCTTATAATTTCAATTTTAAGCAACTTTTCGATTAAATCGTAAACAAATATAATAAATACTCTATTAAACTAACAGTAGATAGTTACTAATCGCGAACAAGTTTCAGAGGTAGAAAAGTAAATTTAAACAACAAGAAATAAAAAGAAAAAATAAAATGAAAAACCCTAAACCTCAGTTGAACAAGGAAAAGTTAATAAGCCGAATAATAAATAAAAACAATAAACGAGAAAAGAACAACTGTGAAAAGAGAGAGGGAGAGGGAGTGAAGTGTACCTTTGGGGGTTGGAGTTTGACGGAGAGGAGAGGAGAGGAGAGGAGAGAGAATGGAGTAGAGTAAAGTGCCGACGCGGGGGAAATTAGAGTTAGGTTTTCAAGTTTATGTTTAGGTGAAAAAATGAAAAGAGGAAAGGAAAAATGATTTGTTTGGTTTTTTTAATGTGAGACTTTGACTGTCTGTGAGTATGTCACTGTCTGACTAACTGACATCACCTTGTTGATTTTTAATTTTTTATCATCTGACTGTGCATTGGTTTGACTACGGGTTTGAGTTTGGGCTTGGTGAATAAATTTCGGCTTTCATACTTGGACATCGTATATGGGCTGTACTACTTACTAGTTTTGAGCCCATTTGCGTTGGATGTGTGCATTTTTATTATTTATAAAAATGGAAGAAAATGATAATTTGAATCCTAGGCTTCATTTTATCATGTCTTATTTTTTGGTGACAAAAAGAATACATAAATAAATTTAATTAATATATTTGTAAAAACATTTGAATTTTGATATAATTAAATAAGTCAAATGAATGTCGCCTTGGTTGTTACACTTTTACAATGCTTTAGGCGTTCTTCTATAAGACCGGAACTTACTAAAATCAAGGGTTATTAAAACAATATATATATTGTATGCTTACGAAAACTATATGGTAACACATTTTCAATGATATTTTAATAACTACAAAAGGATATCGAAATTAAAATTTCTTACATTCTAAATTACGAGATGAAGTGAGAAAAACTGGATTGAGTTGAACTTAAGTTATAAAGAACAGACCCATTGAGCATGATATGATACCTAAACAGATACCAACAATCGTTCTATTTCCCCTAAATCGAATCATGTTGGTAGTAGAGTCACATCATCATGACAAATATTTCTAACATTTTCATTTTTTGATAGCATTTTCATTGGTAGTAGTACTAGATGTGTACAAACTTAATACGCGTAGTGAATCGAATTCAGTAGTCAATAGTCAATAGTATACTATACATCTCACACATGGCGGTATCTCCTCATCTAGCACCATTTTAACTTCCAACCCATGTGGTGTGAATGTGAACTTGACCGCCTTAATATGGATGCAATATTATACGTCCTTGACTAGCCCATATTGCATAAGCAATATCATCACAAAAATTCCACCATCTTGTATCCTTCCCTTGCTCTTTTCACAAATGGCGGATCACCAAGAAACCTGTAGCTCCCACCACGCAACACACCCCCTTAAGGAGATAGCCATAGACTACACACCACATTTGTGCACCCACTGCCCTACAACCAACCACATCACGGTCACGTTCGACAAGCGTGGCGGTTCGAGGTGGAGGTCACCCGTTCGATACCAATATGGCACGTTTAGCGCTGAAATCAAGTGTCCTAAGGGTAACACTAGCGGGCTTAATTACAACATTTATTTGTCTTCCTTAGAAGGTGACAGGTCTATGGATGAGATTGACTTTGAGTTCATTGGCAAGGACAAGAAAATCGTTCAGACTAATTACCACACATCTGGTTTGTTTTTATCTCTTATCACACGTTTTCTAATCTGTACTTTCAGTCTTTCACCTTTTATGTGTTGAGTACTCCGTAATATTTTGTGTAATTGTTCTCAAAAAAAATAAAATATTTTGTGTAATTATGATATAAAAAAAAATAATGAGATGATCATTGGGTATGAATATTGAACATGTTTCGTCTAAGTAAATTACATCATACACCCGGATAGACGATGTAAGTATCTTAAGATGGATATGTAAGAGCTGTTCTTTAGAGTTGAACTTTAATGAACTTAACTGAAAATTAATATTTTTGTCTATTATTTAATTTACGTTTATGAAACTATATGATGAGACATTTACAATGATATACTAATAATTACAAATGGATATTGAGATCTAAACTTGTTAGCTCGCAAGTTACGAGTTGAACTGCTCAAAACTGAATTTAAGTTGTAAAATTTAGGGCCATAAAGATACACTTTTAAAAGGTTAATTTATTTAGAGTGAAAGTTTTTGAAGTATATAAAAAAGAATAGCAATCATATTATTATTCTTTCACATTCAATTATTTTGCATAATATCGGGATGCCTCACCACAGGGCATGGGTGCAAGGAGGTGATGCATGACTTGGGTTACGATTGTTCCGATGAGTTTCATGAGTACAAGATCAAGTGGTTCCCAAGCGCAATTGAATGGCTAATTGATGGAAAGTTAATTAGAAGGGTGGAGAGGGATCAGGGTGCTGCCTTTCCTGAGAAGCCTATGTTCTTGTATGCCTCAGTTTGGGATGCAAGCTGCATTGCTGATGGAAATTGGACTGGTCGTTATGTAGGATGTGATGCACCATATGTTTGCGAATACAGGAATGTTCATGTGCCGGTTGAGACAGCAATTAAGGAATGATTGCTGCAAGCCTGCAAGGCTGCAACCATTTGATTCCTTTGTTCCATTATTTGTTCATGGGAAATTGAGAATTACTCCCAAGAGGCGTTGCATTTGGGATTTGTCGTAGTAAGGAAGTTTCATAATAGTAGTATTGCCTAGTGCCTACAATTTGGTTTCCAAACAATGTTTGTTCCAAGACATTTGTTCATTCGGTGTCTAATAAAGTTTAATTTAGCTTGTAAATTGTGTGTTGTAGGAAGTTATAAAACCCATCAATTTGTAATTATTCGTCTATAATTGGAACGGTTCCAATAACAAAATTAGAACTTCAGCTGATGTGTTTTGTTGTATCTAAGAACTTTAGCTAAACGGATAAAATCTAAATCAACAATAACAACAACAATAGTTCCAGATTATCCCATCTAAAATAGGGTACTGAGGGAGCCTGATGTAACATTTATTATCCCATCTAAATCGAACTTAAGAAAATAAATCTAAATCGAACTTAAGAAAATCTAATCTAATATAGTTAATAAAGAACAAACTAAACTAATATCAGAGTTGAACCAAACACAACCTCTTTTATTAGAAATCACAAAGAACATGCCTATTATCAGACATGTCGAACAGGGCGGCCCGGGCGGATGGGTTGGGTTCGGGTTTCGAAACATGAAAAATTATGGGATGATAAATATTTTATCAAAGTAACATTTCGTGAATTTTCACAATATCATTCAAAAAGTTGTCGATTTTTTTGAGTCGAGTTAGGTCAGATGGGTAATTTTGCATTTGACCGGGTTCAGGTCAAGTTTGGGTCGAAGCGCGTAATTTTGCAGGCCAGAGTTAAGATATGAACAAAACTTTGGATTGAGCTCAAT
>ONZK01000066.1:41990-71019 GCA_900322385.1 Pharnaceum exiguum | reverse complement strand
AAAATCCTCTTTGGTATGCTGAAGTAAATTTAACTTTGGGTGTCGCACCGTATTTGTATGTAAATTGGAATTGATGTGCGTGTCTAAGCTAATTTGGGTATTCAATCCAATCTGTTCAACTTTGAGGGATTCTTCTGTATTCATATTGTATTGATATTATCCAGTTTCTGTTCCTTTCAACGTATCTCAAATGACAGGGCACCCATATGGAGTTTTTTTGTCAGTCACAAATATGTGCATAATAATTTGTTTGTCAATTTTTTTGGATGTAATATGATTATTGTTTTGGTTGGTTTTTATGTGATTTATTTGTTGAATATTGGACAAAGTTTCGATCGTTGATGCTTGATTGGCTTTGATGATGAACAATGGTTTGTATTTTGAGATTTTCAAACAGTTATATGTATTTATGGTATCCATAAAAATGTGTAGCGCGATGGCCAATGAGGAATCTTATATGTTGTAATCAAACAGGGAATTTTGTGTACGCAATTGTGTGAGAAGTGCTCACTGCACAAGATTGTAGTGTTAATTTTAATTGCCCTTCGTACTATTGTATCTCAGTTTTGCATATACTGGAGTTCTGTGTGATTGTTGATACCTTAAATTGCACTTTCTTGGTATGCAAATCATGCCTGTTGTGGCCAATATGTAAATTTTATTTTTAACTGGATAAAATTTCACCATTGTAGTTTCTTTTCGTCTAAGTTGTTGTAGATGTAGATCATATGGTAAATGGAGTACCGATGACTGGTTTTGTTTATTTAATTGTTTGTGCAATTAAGTTCCTTATCCCCTGTATGTTTTCTGATAGGTGTACACTGGTTAGGTGAGAAGGGTGGGAGGATTAGGGAATTGACCTCAGTGGTTCAGAAGAGGTTCAAGTTCCCAAAAACAGCGTTGAGCTCTTTGTGCCATTGCCCATGCAGAGTACTTACGTTACAAGCTTCTTGGAGGCCTTGCTGTTATAAGGTATGGAGTTGAACTCTATTCTCCTTTACACCTCCCTTGCCTGTGGAATGCAGGTAACCTTCGCCTTTTCTGGCAACATATCATCTTTACAGGGATACATATGTGAACTCAATTAATTATTGAATGATAAATTCCACCTGGTCTGGCTACATAGTATTCATTCAATTTGGCATCCAAGTTGTTGTGAGTGGTAACGTTCGAGATCAACGTGCCAAATCCATGAAATTTAAGGGCGGCTACATGAGCTCCCGATTCTGTTTGCTTTCAATGCTACAGTCATGTTTCTACCTAGATTTTTCTGCGGGACTTTGTAAAGGTACAAGGCGGATACATGTGCTGGAGATGGGTAAACAAGTTATACAAGAGATAAATGGAACTTAGAGCCGTAGAGGGGTGGTCAGAGACTACCTTTGAAGCTGCAGAGAAGGCGAATTTCCTCTGTTAGTGTGTTTTTTTTTTTTAGAGCCTCTATTAGTGTTTGCAATGACCATTAATAAGAGTTTACGGTACTTAAGCACGTAGATGCTTCAGTCTCTGCCGGCTAATCGTAGCTATATCCAGGGTGACTAACAACAATGGACATGAGTTCCTCATTGTTGACAACGATATCATGGCACAACCACAAATGTTATTTATAAGGAAGTCTCCTCAAAATTATGAAAGGTAGTCGAATACAATATTCCCTTTACACCACCATATTCAAATATGTTAGTTCCATTCATTTTCAAGTTTATTTCGATTTGTTAGTTATGAGCACTAAATGCTATGTCTGTCCACTGCGTCTTGATCGGAGAAGGCTACACATACACTAAGTGTGTGTTAGGATAACATACACTCATGACATGGTACTACACTATTGGTTAATGAAATGAGTTTCCCATAATTGCTTAAAATAAAAATGGAATCTTTTATACACTAAATAAGGATACAGCACCACTTTAGGAAATATATAATCAGTGATTGATTATGTACGTTATTAGCTTGCCTCTACTTTTTTTCTTTTTATTCTTTTCTAATCATTTCTATTGTACGTTGAACTTAATTTTTCATGTTACATTTTCTTACTCTTACTCTTATGATGGTTGTTTTGTTATGCATATAATAAATTTAAATTGCATTTCACTAAAAAAAAAAATTAGAAATAAGTCAAACAGTATTAAACTGAATTGAAGAAAGATGAATTTGTTTAAAAAACTAGATATCATATATGGATCAAAGACATGCTAAAGGAAATTATAGAGCTAACATTTACTAACTTTTATCACTCAATTCATCGATACTTAAATAGACTCGATGTAAGCCTATACCAGAAGAAAAATAAAAACGCAATGTTATTTTAAAAGTATAACAATTTCTTCTTTATTTTCCAAGTTAACGGGTTAATGTACTTAGAGGTATAACTATTATAATAGAACTTACTTGACATACACTGAAATAACTAAACTTAGTCGAAAAGTACTAAAGTTAACTAAAAATATTGAGTTAAAGGCTTGTTCTCCTCGGCTTCAAAAACTTCACTTCAGTTTAGTTCATTTCAATTTTGTTCAATTCAGCTAGTAATTTGCAAACGTAATAAGTTTTGATCTCGATATCCATTCGTAGTTTTTTTTTTTAGAACCATTCGTAGTTATTAGTATATCATTGGAAAGGTCTCACCATATAATTTCATAAACGTACGATATTGGTGTGGTTTTGATAAATGTTTGAAGTGTCAAAAAAATTAAACAAAAAAGTTTAGTTTTTTCTAGTTAAGTTCACTTTAGTTACTCTCACTTCAGTTCAGTTTATTCAAAATAAGTTAGGGAGAACATACCTAAGTTAAACTTAATATATATAGCCTATACATGATTTACATAAAATCACAAGTAACATAATATTATTTTTATTAGTTTTATGATTGAATAATGACTAACCACGGGAAAAAAATTTGTGTCAGCTTTTTTTAGTTTAATTAGATATAAAATAAATAAGTCCCTAATTATGTTAGGCAAAAATAATTCATTTATATTTTTTACTAAACTAAAATTAAATTGAACTAGATTGAATTCCATTTATACAATTTTATACTCAATCTTGACAACATCTAAATTTAAAGTAAAAGCTACACTTATTTCATAGTTTTGCACCTAGCTTGTCTCTTGTACAACATAACTAAAATGAAATTCTTGTAAGAAAAAAAGTATAAAATGAACTGAACTAGAAAAAAACTAAAATGAAAGAAAATGAAATTATAATTAACCATTTAGCTGAATTCACTTGAACTTAATTACTGAATTTAATTTAATTTTAAAATTGAAATTGGACTAAGTTGAATCTAAATCAAAATTTAAGTTCATAGTTCATTTTTTTTTCCAGTAATGTTCTTTTTTTTCTAGTTAAGTGCAGTTCATTATTAGTTATAATTTTACTATTTCAATATCCTCTTGGACCAGTTTTTATGGCTAATATTTAATTTCTCCTTTTACCGCAACACAATCATGCCTCAATTAGCTGTTGGCGTAATTTAGAGGACCATAAATTATAACTATTAATACCATTTGAATTGTTGTTTTTACAAAGGGACTTAACATTGAAATACCAAAAGCATTGTAGGACTTTCTCTACTTGCGGTTATGTGCAAGTATTTACTTAACAAAAAAATCATTTTGAAAGACGCTGATATTTTTCACCTCGATTAAATAAAATATAAATACATATGCTAAATTTATATGAACACACCCCGTGCATTGCACGGGTTTCAAACTAGTATTATAACTAGATTTCCTGCCCGTGCGTTGCACGGTCTCCATTTAATTCTCTATGTATACTTCTATTTTGTTTCCGGAATGCATGTAACTTTTTTTAGAATTTTAATTTATTGATGTTTTCTTTTTGCTTGGAAGATTTTTTTGCGTTCAAATAAAAAAGTTACCTTTTTGTTGTTTCTTGATCTTACACCGTTACATTCCTTTTTCTCAGTGTTTAATGATTAGGTTTAACTTATGATGGTTATTATTAGATAAATAATTTTAATGAAAACTCTCTTTTCCATTTAATTTTTTTTTAAATAAAGATACCCACATACACTGAAGATTGAGTAGTACAAATTATTACAAAAAATTGTGTAAACCCGATATGTGACTGAGTATTGATACGTATTGGGTAATCAATAATGAACTATCGGGTAAACAAATAATGAGCCCTTTTACTTAGTCTCATATATGAAATGGGTTTTGACAAATTTTCCTCATAAATTATTCGTAGGTGGTATTAAGGATTAAAGTAATTTACTCCATAAAAAGAATGATCTAAAGTAATTTCCATTTATATAAAATGAATTTAAACAAAGGAATTTTTTTATCACTGTTTTCTTTTTTTTTGTCTTTTGGGTGTCGCTGCATTTCGGTTAAGTCCACTGTCTCTTCTCTCTCAAACCTTCCAATTTTATACTGTACACGGTACACCCTAAGAAAAGCCCCAGTTAGATATCTAGATGGACAAATGCCCCCAAATCATGCTCTCACCGCACTTCTTCAATCCTCATTCTCTGTCATACCAATCTATCTCCTCCAGGAAGCAGGTTAATTCCCTATTTCCCTTGCATTCTTGTAATATCATTTTATCGTTGGTTTAGTACTTTCCAATTTGATTTGGGCAGAAGTCCATCCCCAAATTTGGAGCTTGTACTTTTTTTTTTGAGTATCCGTAGTAATGGTTGGTTGCATGTTGGATTTTAGTTGTTTAAGTCCTCTTGGACCATGTATGATTGTCTGCATTCATGTTTTTTTTGTGTTTAACCGATTTATTTATAATTACATTGTTTTGTTTATCCCACTCATGATCCAACATGTCACCTTGTTTGCGCAAAGACTGCATGTTTCCGTCATTTTGTTTCCTCACTCAATTGGGGAGTAGAACGTTGGGAGGGGACACATTCTATTTTGTTTCATTGTCACCCTGTTTGTATGTTTGATCAATGCTTGAACCTTATGACTAATCCGAAGAACTTAACTTACTACACTGATAATATCCAAGGTTGTCATTATTCAACCTACTCTTTCAAATTCTGATTGAGCTTTTTGTTCTAATTAGGAATGTATTGATTCAAATTAAGAATGTATTGGTCACAATGAAAAAGGTTAGTTATAGCTTGTTTCTCGCTTTAATATGTAAGGCTTGGTAAGTCCTCAAAGAACTCCTTGCATTGTACACAATGTTCTTCGTGTATTCTTTGTACTTCTGCACATTCTCGGAATGAGTACATACTTGTTTTTGTGGGATCCTGTTAAATTTGTGCTTCGACCACAAATTTGCCTAGCTGGGTTACTATAAGTGTTGGAAGTGTTCTACACAGGTGTATGTATTTATTAGGTATTAATATGGAACACTATAATGTACAAATGAGACATATAGTTTAATCAGTTGAGTGATTAATATACTTTGCTAGGAGTCCCTATTGTCACAGATTATTTATTAATCTAAACTTAGCTGATTAAATCCTATTGGGTCATACACGTACAATGCATTACTGATAAGTATTTGAGCTTAGACCGGAAAAATACTAGAAGTAGAGATTTGAACCAAGTGGTATAGACCACATGGTCCATAAGACCATAAGGTTGGTCGGCATTATGCGCACAAAAAGGGGAAGGAAAAGATTCCTTTATTCCTTGGTTTTTGCGTGGGAAAAAGGAGGAGAAGTTGACTTCTCTAAGGAAAACTATTATTATATAATATATATATTTGATATATTATATTAGTAAACCTAGTTTTTCACAAAAATAACATCTGTACAAAAGAGAAGCAGTTTTGTCTCTTGCGCAGTTTGGCCGACCTCCCCTCCAGTCCAGATCTCTCTCTTCCTTCCTTATTCGTGCTAGTAACCGGTTCAAGGGAGATCAGTGCATTCAGTATGTGTATATAACAATAGAGGGATTGCACCTGCAGTTCTAAATCTCTTATTGATCAAGCACGCATCAAGAGGTATACTGACTAAACCCCCTTTTGACTTGTTATAATATGGCTTTTACTTGGATCTTGGGTTATGTTCTATCATGATATAATATGTTATATTGATATTCGTTTCCGTATATTAATTTGATTAATAAGAATAAGTCTAGAACCCTACAATAAGACGTGTCTCGTTGCACATGCCTTGAGGCTGGTTCATCTTTATTAGTATGATTACCGGTGTTCAGACTTTGAGTTTTTAACTCCTAATTTGGTATCCCTTGTAGCTTGAGGCTATTTAAGTATTCAGTTGGGTATCAGTCGAATTGGCTTTCGTTTCTATTGAAGCTGTGCACACTTCGTCGCCACTTTTATACACCTTACATATTCCTGGTATTAGTCCCATCATATAGATCCCGCTTAAATTCAAAGGAAAGTTTTATAAAGCTGCAGTACGCCCGGCGATGTTGTATGGAGCCGAATGTTGGCCGGCTAAGAAGCTGCAAGAGCAAAAATTAGCAGTGGCGGAGATGCGGATGCTGCGCTGGATGTGTGGTCTAACTAGACTGGACAAGATTAGAAACGAAGTGGTTAGGGCGAAGCTGAGAGTAGCTGCATTCGTGGAGAAGATGCGTGAGACCAGGCTGCGATGGTTTGGACATGTCAGGAGGAGAGGCACGGATGCACCAGTGCGTAGGTGCGAGAGTATGGTTGTGAGTGGGGTTCGAAGGAGAGGCAGGCCGAAGAAGAGTTGGGGAGAATGTATTAGACATGATATGACTAGCCTATCACTTAGCGAGGACATGGCCTTAGATAGGAGTTCTTGGAGGACGAGGATTAGGGTATTAGACTGCTAGAGTAGGGTGTTAGTCCTATGAGGATAGGAGGTAGTGTCAGCCTGTGAGGACTTGGTGAGTCTAGAATTTCTGTTGTGCATGTTGTGTTCACACTTATATGGTAGTTGTTGTATTGTCTGCAAATTTTTGTGTTCTTACAGGGGCTTTATTTATGCGTTTCGGAGGCTTAACAGGTATACGCGACTTTTTTGTGGTTTTGGTGATCACTAACGTTTGCTAACTGCAGGTTCAAATGTTTTATGAGTTTATTTGGTACCTAACGATTTTCTCCTTGCAGGTACAAAGAGATTTCTCATACAGGTACTAAGTGGGTCATTCTGGAAACAGTCTCCCGATTTTTCAAAATCGGGGTAAGGCTGCCTACATCAGGCTCCCTCAATACCCTATCTTAGATGGGATAATCTGGGACTGTTGTTGTTGTTGTTGTTGTTGTATATATTCATTTTGCTTCTTTTGTTGTTTCATTGTGGGGCATTAGCAAAGCTCTTTCTCTTACGTAGCTATCTTTGTTGTGGTTCCTCAAGAAGTTAGGATAATTATGTTACACCACTTCTTCAAGGTTTTTTGTTCCTGAACTTGCCAACAGCTCATATGGTATTCTTACCCACATAGTTCTATTTCGTGTTTCGTGTTCTTCAGCAGGCTTCCATGCTGCCGCTACACATAGCTTGAAGCCACTGGTTGAAGTTCCTGTTTCTTAGGCTTTTTCCTGGGTCTGCATCCCCATCTCGCACTCGCATGCTTTGTTTGAGTTGGAAAAAATGGCAGCCAGACCATATGAGAGATTTGCTTAAAGACGCACATACCTTCCATGAATGTGTAATTACGTGGTGTAGATGTGAGAGGTCAATGAATTGGTGTATGCTTTTATACCTTCCACATGAATAGAGTTTGTAGTTTGAACAAACTCTAGTCAGATATATTTTATTCATCGAATGTTCTATCTAATATTGTAAAGATTCTATCCTCTCATTTCATCTCCTATTGATGCACGGCAAGAAACATGAGATAACTTGTTGAAATGTCATCTCCTATCTCCTACTGATGACACACGGGGTTACGGGAAGCAACTTCTCCAGAAGATTGATTTCAGTACGTTCCTAGTTGCTATACTTTGATAACTTTATCCTATTTGTTGTAGAGATAAATTTTCGATGTTGGTATGCGTTAAGGAGTGGAATGGCTTTCACATTGCTCATATATTCTTCAAACAGAAAACTCTAAATATTTTTATTTGACTTTTTTTTTGTTTATGCGTGTGCTACTTGACCACTGGTTTCCGATTCTTTTTTAAATGTGCTCTTCTTGGGTTAATTATCAGACTTTTCTTTTTATTTAGTTCATTTTACTTTTTATGCAACCTTCTCAAGAAAAGAAAGAAAAATTGTTCTTTTTTTTTACTAATATTATTGGTCTTTTTTATTCTTATGTGGCGTCCTATGTGGCGCGTTGTGAGTTCAAGAAAACGGCCTCTTTTATATACATAGAAGATAGATAATAACGTGGACTAAAATTGATATCGTTCAAAATGGATGCAAACCAGTCTATGTCCAGCCCTTTTGTTCCAACGCCACACGAAGGAAACCTTTGGTCGCCAAAGAATATTATAATTCTTGTTATAATTTCAGTCGGGATCATGCTATTTCTTCTAGGTGCCTGTTACTTTTCATTGCGAAAAGGCAAGCTTGGGCCAACGATCCGTGACGGCGAAGGTCGTGTGAGCGAAGCTGCGAGTAATTTTTTTAAGAGGTTCAAGAAGTAGATCGAATTAAAAACGCTAGCTGCACTAAATCTCCACTAAATTGGGGTGCTTGGGGTAGGATGTACGCAATCTTACCTCTGTTAAAAAAACAGTAAGGTTGTTTCCGAAATTGACCAATTACAACACTTCACAGCTACATCACCTCCAACTAGGGCTGGTAAAAGTTGACACGACTCGAGAACACGACCCGACCCAGACACGAACATGACCCGAAGTTACTGAGAGAAAACACGAACCCGACCCGACACGACCCAAAATGACACGAACCCGACCCGTTTACAAATTTTATGCATAAAACTTAATATTTAATCATTTCATAAAAAAATTGACTTATTTTGACATCGACACGAAAATGACCCGATCAGTTAAATGGGTCGACCCACTAACCCGAATTGCCACCCCTACCTCCAACAGTTACATCACTTGACAACAACCCCAAACTCATAATGATTAATTCAAACGTTCCCTACTCGTTAAATTTTTCACTTGAACAAGTGTTTTCGTTGTTGTTGCTAAATCTATACTCTCTATGAAGGTAGCATGTAACCCTTTTATAGAACTGATCGAAATATCGGAATTGAATAATTGAACCTAACTAATGGTAGTTTCAATGTGTCTCCCCAATTATAGTACAGCAAGATACGACAATCGTTAGTTTTATTGGTTATATATACAGGTTACAAATAAGTGGAGTTCCAGAATAAGAATGTGCTGCAGTGAACTATGTGCCATATTCTTCCCATTATCCCATACTACCAGCAGGTAACAACAGATTTTGAATGGGGAATGCTATATGTATAAGCATTATACAGTGCAAAATGTATAATGCTGGGCCCACACAAAAAGTAAGGTAAAATATTGATAGTGGAGAGTGGGGCCCACCACTAACTTAATATTTTATTTCCAAAATTTAAAATTTTTTTTTTTTTTTTTCAAATCCAGGACCCCAATACACATAAAATTTTGTTGTTTTTCGAGTCGCATATTTATATACCTCAGTTGTATGTTGTTATGTGAGGGTTGTATATTTATGTATCCAAGTTGTATGTTTTTGCCTCCGACTCCATTCTCTCTCCACCCCATTATGTGTTTTTGTAGTGTGTACACATTTTTGAGTTGCATATTTGTATGTTGTAGCTGCATAATTGTATATCTGAGTTGCATCATAGTTGTATAATTTTGTGTATGAGTTGCATGTATTTTGAAAAGTTTCTCCTACTCCATTCTCTCTCCTGCCCCAAGGTTTCGTTTGAATGCAAAAGTTGTATGTTTTTATAGTCGAGCTGTATATTGCTTTATTAGAGTTGTATATTCGTTTCATACAGTTGTATGTTTGTAAAAGTAAAATAAAAAACATCACTTTTGAGTGGGGTTGCTGACTCACTCCCCACTAACAATTATTTACACTACTTTTCTTGTGGACCCCAGCCTTATACGTTTTTCCATCTATAAGCCTTATAGATGAATCATTGCTCGATTTTGAACAGCCTATTTTGCAAAAAGCAAGCAAGAGGTCAATTATTGATGCTGAACTTAAATGAAATTGAACGAGATGGATGGATTTTTCAGGAACACGTACTATAAATATAATTCTCTATCACGACAGTGAAAGTGATATCAGTGCAGCAACGGTAGATGTGCTAACCTTGTTTTTTTATTCAGGCATATCACTCAAAATACAGGCATGCATTGTGGACCACTCATTTTATTGTTTTTATATTTGTCACCACAGATTTTCCTATCCGTCGTGACGGATAATATGATTTGTTATCACATTTATTAGAAACTGTCGTCACGGATATGGTAAGGCGGTGAATCTCCTATCCGTCATGAAAGATAATAAAGTCTGTCATCACCGAAATTATAAATTGTCGTCACAGATGCGCATGCCTGAATTTTGTGTGATATGCCTGAAAAAAAAAATAAGGTTAGCACGAATTCTAGTGCAGCAATGAGAAAGCGCAGATGAACCATAATACAGCAACAATTTATATGGTACACAAAACACATAACACTAGTGTCTCGTAAACTATTCAGGGGAGATCGAGGAGGGGAGAGATATTGTTAGAGATATTGTGTATTATAGTGTTCCTGAAAATCAATCGCGTTCTATTTCAATTTAATTCAGCCTTACTTAATTGTCCTTGCTTTGTGCAAAATGGGAAGAATAGGCCACACATATTGTACTTCACCATTATTCCCGCCGTTCCCGATGCGAGAATTAGCGCACTCGGTCCTTTCACGGTGATCACATACGTCGCAACCGGAAAGGGGTACGTTTTCAAGAACAAGACTAGGCGTAGTGCCGCGGTAATCAGTTCGGTCGAAGATTTTAGAATCAGCTTCACCCCCATTATTCTTATTCTGGAACTCCATTTATTTGTAATAAAACTAACAAATTGTCGTATCTTGCAGTAATGAAACTAGCATAAGATCGATGGTTTAGTTTTTTCCAGTCCAAATCTTTCCATTCGACCAAAATACATGCTAAGTTAGGTTTAATAATTCAATTTTGTTCTAAAAAGGTTTCAAGGATTCACATACATAAATGATGTCTTCAAGGCAATAATCTGCAGCTGGTTTCAAGGCAAACTTATTGATAGTACTAAGAGAGTTGTAAAGTGAGTTTTTAGCCTAATTGTACCAATAATCTGGTTCAACTTTTGTAAAGTTGCAAGTAGAGCTATTGAGTGAGGTATTCATCTACTTACATCTCTTGCAATAATGATGTAGAGTTGTACCACCGATAATGTTGAAAATAAAAAAGAATTGTAAGGTTTTTTTTTTTTGAAAATCGTGAATAGTTGATCTATTTAAGTTGTACCAATAAGGTTGCCCTCATGTATCCGTTTGATTTAATCAATGTCGAGAAGGTCTAGATCGGATCATCAATATACAGAAAAGAAAGAAATTAAAGAAGCAAGAAAGAGATCGAGAAGAAATAAAATTTGCGCTAGCTTTAACGTATTAATATTATTCCGCTGCATAAATAGTAGGCCACCATATTATCAATCATAAAGTAAAAAACAACATATATTATTAGCTAAAATTAGACAGTACGTAGTAGCTCCTGCTAGTGCAGCGCAATCTACTTGTTGAACCTCTTATTATAACAAAATTACTCGTATGCAGCTTCAATTCGCTCACATGCATGCTCGACCTTCAATATAATTCGCCGTCATGGATCGTTACTTGGGCAACTTATTGGCCGCCTTAGCTTTCCTTCTTTTTAGCCATGAACAGACACAAAGAGCTACAAGGAATAGCAGGACCACGATTAAACCTGCAACAAAAAATATAGTACCCTTTTTCGACCAATAATGCACAGGCCCGTTGGGTCTACGTTGCATTGGATAAATAGGCCAGTCGCTGGACATGGTCTGGTTTGCATCCATTTTTAATTTCCTCCCTAGCTAGCTACCTCTTCTAATCGATCTCCTTTCAGAAACTTAATGTAAATTGATTTTGAATGATGATGAATTTTAGTTCACGTATATATGGGGGTTATATATATAGTGTTAGGGAATGTTATTGTATATTGGAAATTACCATGGTTCGGATACTAGTTAATTGCCTACAGAAATGCATGAGATTTTTTTTGTGTGTGTGACTTTCCTTACATTAACGATGTTTTTAATAATTAAGGCAATAACAACAAACTCAAGGAAATTTGTTTATATAAACTACAGCACTACTGTTCGTCGTGTCTTCGTGAATTTAGTATATCTGTGTTGGAAACAATTTCCTAATCGCTATAACTGTTAAATATATTTTTCCTATAATTTTGGTAATTTAAATAATCGTTTTCGATTCCACTGTAAAAGTTTAACTTTTGTATGTAAAAGAATGAGATCTTAGTAGGCAATTTGGTAACTTCCCAATCGTCAGAAGGATTAGTTGTTCGCAGTTGTGACTAGGGTGTGAATTAGTCGGGTAGAAATATCTAGAGTGAGAGTGAAGTGAACTAAAGTGAACTCGAAAAAAAAAATGAAAAAATTGAAGAAGTGAAAAAAAAAAAACTAAAAAATAGCAATACGAAAAAACTGAATTATAGCACTAACGACGAATAAAACACAGTCATGGTCTGTTCCGCTTGAACCATTAATTATTAAAGAAAATGGGGTGAAGATAACCGAGTAACAGAGGGAGTAAATGGTAATTTGGTATATCCTGTTTAAAGAGGGAGCAACGGGAACCAATTAAAGCTTACCACGAAGTGAGTAGCAAAGAAAGGGAAAATGGTGACAGTGCTAGTGACACCTTCAACTTCAACTTCAACTTGTACAGCCATTGCATTCTCTCTCCCCCCTTCCAAATTCACTCGTCACAACTTTTCCTACCCAAAACCCAAAAATTTTACTGGTATGTATGTATGTGTGTAGTTACTGTTTGTGCTTCTTCAATTCTTCATACAACATTTTCATCAATCTTGCTTAATTATCTCTCTTTCCTGGCTTCACTTTAGCTATGTGGGGTTTTGTAATTCTCTTCTGTGAGCTATTATTTGGACTTTCAGAAAATACCCAGATGATAAAGTTGCTTGCTTTAACATTTGCTTGCTTTTTTCTAAATTAGCACCCCCATGGCCCCATTGAATGGGGATTTACACTCAGTTGTTGTTGTTGCTAGTTATATGGACTGTTGTATTTTTTTGAAATGTAGTACTTTTTTTATGTATGGAATTTTCATTGGTTCATATTTAATGTCTGTTTATGTATCCAAGTGGACCAATTTAATTCAATTTTTGTACAATTCTTGATTTATAACAGATAATTGTGGTGTGGTTTTTGTCATGTGTATGAAGTAAATAGGTGAAATTACTGCGAATAATCCTACTTCAGTTGATTATCTCAAAATAATCACTACTTCACAAATTGTTGCTAATAATCCCTACTTGGAACCTTGTAGCCCGAAACGATCTTATTAAGGTTTACAACTGAGTTTTTTGAAAAATTAAACCTTAGGATAAACCATCAAAAAATTTATTTTGACTGCAAAGTATATACATTGTGATGTTTCAGAATTTCTTTGGATCGTTCGGGCTACAAGGGTTTAAGTAGGTATTATTCTCGGCTATTTTTGAAGTCGGGGTTATTTTGGGATAATCGGTCGAGGTAGTCAATTTTGCCAATTGATAATATGCTAGTTTGTCATTGTGTCTTATGATCATGGCATTGTGAGTAAGGTATACTCCTGGATTGTTTGTTAACTTGATAGTGTAATTTTAATGGACAGGACAACTATTTCTAGACAAAGGCAGTACCTTTAGTTACAAGGCATTAGCTTATGTTAAAAGTTTTCCAGTTGTTCCACCTAAAGTGGCATTTGATGAAAATGCTAACGGTTTTGTGCTGTGAATATTGGCCAGTCATGTCAACCAGCGCAGACCCAGTTCGAGAGTGGATTCTCTCAGAGGGACAGGCAACTAAGATCACTGGAACAAGTCCTGTTGGTGGTGGTTGCATCAATCTTGCTACCCGCTACGATACAGATGCTGGTCCTTTCTTTGTCAAGACTAACAGGTATAGGTCTTTGATGCTGAGTTGGATGGGTTGGAAATTGGAATTATGAGTCTGTATGTGGCTGATCAATGCTGCTGCGTTTCCCTGATTTTTTGTTGTATTCTCATTGGACTTTCATGACAGTTGAGATCCTTCTGATTGTTCTTCTTTCAAGACACAATGATCTCAATTTTTTTTTTGACATTGAATTAGGAGTGTAGGTCCAAAAATGTTTGAAGCTGAGGCTGTTGGTTTGAGGCTCATGTACGAAACCGATACAATCCGTGTTCCTAAACCATTCAAGGTACAATAGCTCCATAAGAAGTTTACTGAATACTTTTATCTTAGCTTATTTTTGAGCTGCTGGAAAATCTGATTTATATTTCAAGGAGCACAGGTTGGATCACTTCCCTCACGCGGTTCATACATCATCATGGAATTTGTAGAATTTGGATCATCTAGAAGTGGCCAGGTGAGACAGGCTTCTCGGCAAACCTAATATTCTTTTTGTTTTAAAAACAATAAAAGTTAATCAATGAGGTTTGCAGCTTCAGAATAGCTGCATTGGCGAAGTAATCCTAAGCAATTCGCGTATTGTAGTCTGCTTTAGGGAGGAAGCTGGCTGAAATGCATAAAGCTGGAAAATCTGAGAAAGGCTTTGGTTTTGAAGTTAATAACACAATTGGAAGGTACGGTACTTCTGATTATATATAGATTTTGGAAAGTTCAGATGCCAGACTTCCTTAGCATGTAGTATACTCTTTTCTGTTTTGTTTTTTATTTTACTTAATGAAAGCCCAGAGCTGTTCTCTTGAACACAATTTGTGAAGTGCATTGCAGCTGAACGTTGCATGAGATGAAGTGATGACTGTCACATTGTGGTCCCTCAATATATGAAAATGACCATTGAAATCTCTCAATATTTTTTTCCTTCTATGAAGTCATTTCCAATTGTTTTTTTTTTGTTTTTTGGTGGGTGGGGGCAAGGTAAGGGACGGACTTATGTTATGGTTTTTCTGTGTTTGCGTGGCTACTTGTTTTTTGCTTATCCTGCATTGTTTAGAGAAGGCCTTTCTGTTGTACATTCCTGCTTCAGCAATGATTGAAGTTTCGGCTGATATCTGCTAGTATTGATGATGGCATTACTCTTGTTGTTGTACAGTACTCCTCAGGTTAATACCTGGACTTCAGATTGGATTGAGTTTTATGCAGTGCATAGGTTGGGCTACCAACTAAAATTGGCAAGAGATCAGTATGGAGATTCTGATATTTATGATAAAGGTTGACCTCAAGCTCTTTAGCATGATGGCTGGATTTTGATGATTAGTGCTGTGGTCAAACTATCGTGTGTAGTGTAATCCATATTGAGCACAGATGCTTGTATCCTTAAAAAAGAAGAAGCGGTTTTTAAACCGAAGAAGTTGTCTAATGGTCAACGCTTCGTTTCCTGCTGGAATACATTTGAGTTCCTTTATTTGGAGATTGAAATACTTAATATGTTAAAAGGTTATGCTTATCGCTTTCGCATTTGATTTTAGGGAATTGACTTTTGACAGGACAACGAGTGGCAAAGAACCTGGCACCACTATTTGAAGGTATAGTGGTAGAGCCCTGCTTGCTGCATGGAGATCTGTGGAGTGGTAACATCACCTATGACAGGGATGGGGAGCCTGTTATATTGGATCCAGCATGCTACTGTAAGTTCATGTTGTTGTCTTATGTTCATGCTGTATTGCAGAAAGCTGTGTTGTTTAGCCAAATCATTAGGATGTATGATATATTCATATGCGAAAAGGATTGATTAGTTATATTATTATTCGAATGTTCCACCAACTCTATACCCTGATAACTCTCAAAAGCAGTTATCTTGTTATGATTGTGCCTTTTTTTCTTTTTCTTGAATGTCATTTTGGCCTTCTTGGTGTGTGGTTGGTGTCTTCTGCACTTTCCCTTGAATGAAAAGTGTCGTATGATTCCATTCCTTGACAGATATTATCTTAAAAACCTGCTTGCAATTGCATGCTGCATGAGTTGGTAACTTGATATGTAAGATTATTTTTAGTCTGTCAAAAAGTATCATCTATCTAAGCTTGTACATCAAGAGCTTGTTGAGAAAAGGTTAAGATTTTGCGTGATCTGTTCCGAAACATTTGACCATCCCATTTCTAAGGAAATAAGAAAGGAAAAAAAAGTGTTTTGGCTGGAGTACAAAAATTAAGTTCTGGTGTTCTTGTCTCGCTGACCACTGTTCCATATTTCTGATCAATGTGGTAGACATAGCGCACATAAGCAGAGAAATCGACTCCTATCCCTATTTCTGCATTTCCTTTAGCTCTTAAAACAGTTCTCTTCTGAACCTCAACTTCTGCAGATGGACACAGTGAAGCAGAGTTTGGAATGTCATGGTGTGCTGGCTTTGGAGCAGCTTTCTACCAAGCCTATTTTGAGGTAATTTCATTTTAATCAATCATTTAAATGACTAGACTTTGACCTATTCTTATAGCATCAATTCTTTTGACATATGTTCATGTCTCATGATCAATGCTTTTCCTTGTGGTTGTGCATCACTTGATCTCTCATACCTCAAAATCTTGAGCAGAACCTTTTTAATTAACAAAAACTTGAGATTATTACCACTTTATCAACCTGAGGAGCCTGTCCCTAATACAATAGGAAAGCAGACCTTTCATCAAAAAAGAAAAGAAAAGAAAAGAAGTTATATAGACCTCACAGTGACATAAACCTGCAGAACACAGAATTTTCATTAGTGCTATTATATCTGCCACTGCTCTGAAATGCTTTGTCCTAATACCTGTGTTTATATCTGCTGGTATTTCTCTGCTTCGAAGATTTATCTGTTCTGTTTCTTTCCCCATCAAGTTGCTGAATCCAATAACTTGTCCAGAATTCATCCTTAGGCTTTACTTGTGTGTCTTGCTCAGGTGATGCCAAAACAACCAGGATTTGAGAAAAGAAGGGATCTCTATATGTTGTATCACTACCTGAATCACTATAATCTCTTTGGCTCTGGTTATCGATCATCTGCCATGTCTATAATCAAAGACTATGTAGGAATCTTAAAGGTTTAGGCAGTGTACCTATAGCTCTGGCAGCATGTAGATTTCTTGTACAATGTAAGAAATATCCAAAAAGTCGCAAGTTTTGCTCTTGCTGGCATCCCGATTACTGCTAGCGTGCTATATTGGCAATTCCTGTAATGTTAACAGTATTCGGTACACTAGTCTGTATATATATCAGGTTGGTTCCCAACCTCATACTTGTAAACATGCTCACGCCTAAGCAATTATTTTCCACATGAGTTATGAAGTCTCTGTTCTGCATTCGCCAACTGAATCCCTGTGATTGAAAATTCACCCGAACCTATCCCTGTACCGAATCATCTGAACCAAAGCTCGAAACAGATCAAAAATTGAAACCTGAAATCGACTCGAAACCCAGTTATACCTAACCCAAATTAAAACTTTTCAAGTAAATGTACTCAAAATATTATTTTAACGTCAAGTCTTTAAAAAAATAAATCATAGAACCGAAAATACCCGTAATAAACCCGATCCAAACAGCAACTCGACCTGAAAATAAGTACTGTAAGCTAGATTGACCCAAGCCAAATTAGAACCGCGTAACCGGTTTACCAGGTCCGAAGACACTACTTGAGTACGTCTGTACATGACTACACATTGGCCACCAAAAAAAAAAGGATTATCAATTTCTGTTACTGACTCACTCAGCCTTCACTTCACTCTAGCAGTTCCTTACGGTCAGGAGAGAGAAAATGATAACGCAGCTACACTCCTTCCCGCCAAATCCAGTAACAACAACCTCAACTGCCAAATTTCAACAACGTTATTATGACCCTTTAACCTTACTTCCACTTCCATTTTTCTCCACAATATCACCTAACAACAACAACAAAAGAAGAAAGTTCTGCGTAACCTGCAAAGCAAAAGGAAAAACAGATACTGCCAAAAAAGATGACTACCATGCTACAGTCAGAGCTCTCAACTCCCAAAACCGATTTCCCAGAAAATCCCTCGGCCAGGTCAGAAAATATCACTGACCCTTTTGCAATCGTAGAAAATACTTTAATGGGTATCAATTAGTTTTTTAAATGGTGGGATATATTTGGATAATGTTTCACTGAGCCATTTGGTCGAACAGGTGGTGGGCAGGCTTTAGTTTCCTTATATGGTGACAAATGGCAAAATGTTCACTTACCCTTTTGTAGTTGATGAATTTGTAGAAAAGGGTATTGATTAATTTTTTAATTGGTGAAGTGTTAATGGATAATGTTTCACTGAGGCAGTTTGTCGAACAGGTGGTGGTCATGTACTCATGTTTTATTTTCCTTATAGGATAATATATGTCAAAATGCTCTCTTACCCTTTTGCAAGAGAGGAAAATGTAGAAATGGGTAGTGATTAGTTTTTGAAAATAGTGAGTATATAAGTATATTTCTGTGTGGTGGATAATTGAGGCAATTGTTTGTGTTTGTGGTGTTGTAGCATTATATGGTGGATGCTGCTGTCAATGATCAGCTTGTGGCAGCTGGTAATGTGAAAGAAGGAGATTTGGTGCTTGAGATTGGGCCTGGTACTGGATCCTTGACTAATGTTCTAATTGAGGCTGGTGCTACTGTTTTGGCCATTGAAAAGGTTTGGCCTTTATCTGATAATGTGTCATACTTTTTATGAAGTTTTGTCTTTTCAGGGTTTAATGTGTTTGAATTGTGTTATGTTTACTTGTGTAGGATACCCAGATGGCTGCTTTGGTCAGGGAACGATTTGCGGATAACGATCGCTTTAAGGTGAAGACATAGATTTGTAGTTTCATGGATATGTAGTTTCATGGATTGATAGTTGCTTGCTTCTAAGAGCTTTCATTTTTATGTAATCTTTAGTTTTAGCATTGGCTCTGGTGTTGTGTGTTTACTGCAGGTTCTACAAGAGGACTTTACGAAATGTCATATCCACCACCATATACAATCTTTACTCGAGAGTAAAGGCTTGTGGGGTGCAAAAACAAGGCATGTAAAAGTAAGAATGGCTATTTATGTGAATCTTCTTTTGTTTGTGTTCGAACAACTCTATCTTTCTCCTTTAGTGGCAGTGTAGTCTAAGAACTGAAAGAAATGTGCTTTATAGTAAAATACGGATGCATTTCTTGCCTCAGATACAGTTATTGGTTGCATCTTGTTTAAATTTTTTTCATGCCGAGTGTTGGGTATTATGTTGGCTAACAAGCTTTTCTTTTTAGGTGGTGGCAAACATCCCTTTCAATATAAGTAAGGATGTGGTGAAGCAACTTCTTCCAATGGGTGATATAATCTCAAAAGTTGTTCTTTTACTTCAGGTTCTGTTAATATCGACCAAACTTCTCTCTTTACGAATACAATAGTATATCTTCCCTCAAGAATCTATTAAATTGGAAGTTTGGAACCATTCTTTGGTTACGTCACTCAACAAAATGATGCTGGGAGGTTAAATCGGAAGTAATAAGTAATTTCTGGACATTATTCGAATTTGTATTACTTACATTATAAACTGTATGCAGTGTAAAATGCTGTTAGTAGCTTCCAAGCACAAAAAATAGATGTTTGCTTCCCTTTTTTTATAGTTTGGCTTACATTTTGGGTTGTTTAAACCTTCCGAAGACTTATCGTACTTAACAAGCACCTAGTTTAGGTTATGTAATCTTCTTTTCTTGTTCTAGGATGCTGCACATAATATGAAACCGTGTCAGTGTACATCTTTGTCCCCCTTTTAAAACCAATTTATCCTGTCGATTTCAGGATGAAACAGCTGCGCGGTTGACTCATCATACATCTTTGACGTCATCTGAGCATCGACCTTTCAATGTGTTTGTGCAATTCTATTCAGGCAAGGTTCTTGCATCTCCAGTCTCAAAATACATGCTCTCACTTCTTTTTTAAAGAGAGATAGTCCTTTTCTTGAATTTCTGTCCACTTCATCTCTTTTCAATTACTTTTTTCACTTCACTTCTGCTTATTTCGTCAATTATAACTGAAAATGGTCAGTCGATTTTGCTTGCTCTCAGACGCTGAATACATTTTTAAAGTCCCCAGGACGTGCTTCTTCCCTCAACCCAATGTAAGTTATCGTCTTCAATAGATCAAGTGGATTTCCCCTAGGCTAATAGTTCAGTACTGCTAGGAGGAATTGTAACATGCATAACCATGTGAAGTGGCACACTAGGAGAAACACATCTCTTAATGTAAAAAATTTTAATAACTAATTTAAGCCTATATTGGACTAGGGCCTCTTCACTATCATGAAGAACAACATTAAGACTCGGAGATTGAAAGTTCAATTTTGGAGCCTCACTTGCAAATGCTGCTTCTGCAGGTTGATGCCGCAGTGGTCAGCTTCAAACTGAAGCGGCCTTCGGACTATCCCTCCGTGTCATCCGTCAAAAGCTACTTTTCATTGGTATCTCTATCTTCTTAACAAAAAAATCATATTTGTGCCTTTGATCAAATATTTTTGTTTTGGCCCCCAGCCGCCAGTGCAAACATTTTCAACTTTACTGTAATAGATTGGATCAAAATGGCTTAATTAACTGTTTATTTATATAAAGTTGCATATAGGCGAACCTCTATGTAACAAAGAGTATAACTAAGTATTCTCTTAAATCTTTAAAAGGAGTGACACGCGTTTATTAATACCCGGTCCCACCCTGCACCCACCTCTCTGAAAAAGGCTCGTCTAAGTTGGTTTTGTACTGGGTGGTTATGTTTATAATATGAGCTTGTTTGACAGATGTTTGCTGATGTTGTTGTTGGACCAGGTAAATTCGGCTTTTAGTGGAAAACGCAAAATGCTGAGGAAAAGTCTGCAGCATATATGCACAGCATCAGAAATAGAAGCTGCATTAGTGGAAATTGGTCTACTGGCCACAGTAAGTCGTAATCTTGAATGATGATCGAACTCTTTGATGAGCTCCTGGAAACTAATGTTTATTTCTCTCATGTCATGCTTGAGCAGTCGAGGCCAGAAGAGCTAACAATGGATGAATTTGTAAAACTACACAACTCAATTATCAACGTTTGATGCTTCTGTTATGTACTTATGTTGCTTCGCCATGAGATTTTGCCTGGGGGAATGCCATCCTTCACCAACAGTCTAGACGTCAATGTGCAGAAACTGTGGCCATCCTGGATCTGTTATTCTGCCATAATCTGCCGAGCCTTGGAGAAATTTTTTGCAGCTTGCTGTTGTACGCAGAAATGTTGATCACCATTGTGCGATTGTCTATATGGAAAGGAGGTTGTGTAGGGAGGAAGTCCTACATTGTTATCGTGATTAAAACAGTGTAGGAAAGATGGAGGCCTCCTGAAGTACGGATAGCAATTCCATGCTCACTAGCTATGTATTACTGTATGTATTTTCTTGTTTATGCCAATGGTGTACACTGTACAGTGTAAATTATACTCTTCTGCAATTCAATGTAGAGTTTCATTTCAAATTCTTTATCTCTATTTGCTAGCCAATAGTCCGAAGAATAACATCTTGGCTTCATTCTCATGGTAGAAGGTTGGGTTGACACTTGAAACGACTTAAAAGTCAAAAATTGTTGTTCGAGCATTTGTAATCCAAATTCATTGGGTTGACGGGTTTTACACAAACCTACCAATACTCCCTCCGTTCACGATCAATTTTCTCCTTTCATCCTGCCTCAATGACCACCACACCACACTTTGGCCATCGCCACTGCCACTGCCACCATCACACGTCGAACCTACTCATCATATCTTCACCTCACAAATTTTTCTTTTTCTCCTCTCATCCTCCCAAATCATATGAAGACTAACCTATGAAGAGACACAACCCAACTTGAAGGTATAGGTTGTGCCAAAACCAACCCAGCCCCATGGCAAAAAACAGTCATGAACAAAACGGTCTAAATGTCGGCTGGTCGACATAATCATACGGAAAATAAGAAGCTACTGAATAGTATAGTTGTTAAAAATCCATTAAAAATACAAGGGGAAGAGAAATCTGTTTAAATGATGAAATCGAACTAATCTGATTCTAAGTCAGCCTAACAAAAAAGAAGAACTATAATCACTACTACTATATTTGATACTTCACCGCGGGAACTAGGCGAGTGAGACCATGTATAGACTAGAAAGCCGGAACATTTTTAAAAAGATCTCCAAGTTCACCATGGTCCTCATCTAAGAAGTCACTCGAAGAAAAGGACTCGCGCGGGTCATCAATGACGGAAGAGAGGTCAGGATTCGCCTGGACATGCCCTGCTGCATGTACCCTTGGCTGATTAGTACATTCTTGTGCGAAGTATGGTTGGTTAGGTTGTTGGCATGTTGATGAAAGGAGGTTATCTACTTTATTTCTGGTCAGCATGTCGAAGTAATTGTTGTTAGCCATGCTCATGTTTCCCATGGGTTGATACTGTTGTGATACCCCAGTCGAAAAAACTTGCGTTGGTTGTGGTCGATTATAAGGCAATTGAGCAGTTGATGACCAACTGTTCCCTTGTCCATGATAGTTAGGCAAATGAGCAGTTGATGACCAATTGTTCCCTTGTCCAGGATAGTTAGGCAATTGAGCAGTTGATGACCAACTGTTCCCTTGTCCAGGATAGTTAGCGAGAGAATGAGCTCCGGTTGTCGCGGTAGGCTTAGCCATCATCCCTTCCATGAATGATGTTGCCTGAGGAGCAACAGTAGGAGGACCAAAGGGCTGATAGTTCTGATACATGAGGTTGTTACTATTGATGCTTTTACCAAAAACATCAGCTTTTTTCTTTCTCAAGTTATTGCGATGCTTCTGAAGATGACTGGCTACCTGTGCTCTTGTAATTCCACGTGAGCCCATCAGTTCCAAAATCTTATTTGCTTTAGCCTTATGTACTCCTCCTAGTCTTTCAATTGCGTCCAGGAAACTCTTATGGAGCTCTTCATCCCATTTGATTCTGTCCATTGTTGAATTTTTCTCACCGCCGCGACGAATCTTCCTCTTCACATTAACTTTCTCCTCTCTAAACTCCTCAACTGCATCTACTAAACACCCAACCTCTTTAGCAAGAAAACTCTTCCGATATACGTGTTGCCACATGTTTTTAATCACTTGCTCCACAAGGGGTTTAAGAAAGACATGTAGAGCACCGTGCTCTATTGCCTTCATGATTGTACCTTTGTCGTCACTGGTTGACATCATTATAACTGGAATTCCTAGCTCCAAGCCCGCTTCTAATATCTTGAAGCCATCTATGTCTTGACTATGAATTTCAGTTAGCACGACGTCGAAGGTGCTCTCGTTGTGGTTCTGAGCATAATCTTTGTGCTGCAAGAGCTCTAAGGCCTCGGCTGAATTTGTTGCTGATTTAACTGCACATGCAACACCAACAATAAGTTAACATCATAGAACATGAATACATGATCATGTCATCATGCCAAACAAGTTGGAATCTTTAACAATGACACTATCTGTTAAATTGATCAGAAAAACGAATTTTAAGAACAAGAATCAGAACTTTTCAGTTTAATAATATAAATTTACAGAATATGTTTTCTGGTTTTTTACTGCGTATAGTAGTGATCATAGACTGAAGAGGTTTTCATAAAGGTTTTATGTGGGTCATTCTGGAAACAGTCTCCCGGAGATTTTAGGGGTAAGGTTGCGTACATCAGACCTCCTCAACACTGCACCTTATCCGAGATGGGATTAGACTGAGTAGTAGTAGTTGTTCTTGTTGTTGTAGTATAGTAGTGATCAATATCATAGCCAGTGCGTTAATATAAATCACATAGCAAGAAGAAAGTGTAATAAAAATGAAGTCCTCAAGAAGATGGGAGAAATTAACCATTATAGTGGCACTCTTGGAGCAAAGGAAACAAATCAATGAGGCAAAGGGCATCCTCGACCAAAAGAACTCTCATGCCAACAGGAAACTGACTTTGATCAGAGTTGCTACTGTTTACCATCAGCTGTGAACTGTTGCTTTCTGCTGTTGCAGCAGATAAATTGTCTCCTGACATCATTCCTGCTTCATCCATGGTAATAACTTTTATGAAGAAAAGAAATATTAACTATTGAAATACCAATGCATGTAAAAAGTGCAAAGTAGCTAGTTCAGCTTAATATATATTCTGATGACCTATACAATTAAACTTTGGAAATTCATTAGTTCATTACTATGTAAGTATGTAGTCGTCTAATAGGAATTACCCAAGCCACTTACCATAAAGTTTTACTGAAAGGTTTGATTTTAAGAATTGTTTTCTTTCAAAGAAAACAAATTTAAAGAATTGTTTGCTTTTTCTTTGACAAAAAAAAGTAAGTTAGCTTTCCATTCTTGATTTGTCTCGCTACGTGGGAGAATACATACTTAAGAAAGGTTTGCGTTAAATTGGAATACTTTTTCGCAATAAGAGATCTTGAGTACTTAATTACTTCCTTATTTTTTTTTGTCTTAATTAATTATTATGTTTTATACTTTCTTTTACCTTGTGTGTTCCCACCTGTTCTCAAAAAAAAAAAAAATTGATTTAATAAGAAACGCAAAAGAGAAAAAGAAACAATGTATAGGCCGTATAGCTATTAAAAGAGAAAAAGAATTCAGAAATGTTCACCACGCACTTACGATACTGATATATATTGGTAAATTTCAATCAAGATTAACCCCTTCACAGTATTGATAAACAACGCAAAAAAGAATGATGAAAATATATATACACTCAACATATTATATTTACAGGGCTTTAAATCCAAATGGTTTTTTTTTTGAACTTGTATGAACATTACTTGTATACATTCAACTTTTTTTTTTTGATGAAACGAATATACATTCAACATTTATTTTTTTGAGGGGATATACATTCAACATTTGGTTCTGTCCTTGGGGACATATTCAATTTTTCTTATTGGAATACTACTATACTGATACACTTTTTTTTTTATCAGAACTATACTATACACTTGTACACTACTCCGTATGTATTATCAGCAAGTCTTTGGTGTATGGTGCACCAAGTGTACCTGTACATCGGGTAAATTTTTAACTAATAATAAAGGAACTGACAAATGACATGAAAAATGTGCTTAGTGATATTTGTTAAAATGCTTTATAAAAAACATGCGGTGTGTATGTGTACACCAGGTGTACCTAAGAATTGGAGATGTATTATAATTCCTCCAGAAAATATATTTTGATATACAATTAATACACTACAATGTAAATTGAAATTACCAAAATGAAAAAAATAAATATTGAGATATGATATCAAATGATAATTAGATGAAATTCCACAACTACCCTTCACTTACAAACTCCAAAAATGGCACTAAATTACAACAAAACTCATAAAAAAAAAAAACCCTCCAAATTAAAGCTAATAATTAAGCTAGGAATGAAACTGATAAATAAGGTCCAAGCTCCTCAACCTAGTCACATTAGGATCAAACTTAACTCGACTCCACTCTCTCTCCTCCAACCCTTCCCTCTCTCCCACCGCTGCCGACGGCGGAGACAACCCACGTTTCCTCCTCTTAGAACTATTATTAATACAAAGCGAATCTTTAATCTTCTCTTCCAACGAATCTTCCTCGTCGTTGTCCATCATCGTCTGGTCATCGTTGGAGGAGAGAGAGTTTTGGGAGTGGAGAGAGAGGAAGGAGGAGAGAGAGTTGTGTGCGGCGGTAAGGGATGTGATTGTTTCGATTGTTGGGGTTTGGGTTTGGAGGTGTTTGGCCATTTGGGTTGCGTGGTTTAGGGTTTTTATGAGTTGGGTTAGTGATGGTTGTGACGGTGGTTGTGGTGACGGCGGTGGGTCGGTTGTCATGGTGTCGTCCATTGCTTTGTCTGTCTTGAAAATTGTGGGAAGTGAGGTTAGAGAATGGAATCGATAGAGAAATGAAAAGCGAGGGTGTTGAGGTGGGTGTGTTACTGTGTTTTATGTGTAGAGTTCTAGAATGATCTTGGGTTTTTGCCATGTGGCACTGACATTTTACTTTGTTTATATTTTTTATTTTCTTTTACAACAACAACAATTAAAATCCCCGGTAAATGGAGGTGCTCGGGTCAGCATATACAAAAATATACTCCCTTCGTTTAATTCTTTGAACTGTGTAAAAAGATTAAGTGGAGGGGAGAAGGTGAGTGAGTGGGTGAGGGAGTGTATAGTCATTTTGATTCAAAAAGCTAACCAAATATGGAAACGAGGAGAAAGATATAAACACCCCAAAAAGAAATAAAAGAAGCAAGTTGTGAAAAAGGACTTAGTAAATAGTTAAGTTATCATATTAAAAAGATATAAATAGTTGAAAAGAAATAAGTAGTGTTAAGCATGATAGTTAGAAAAGTCTAACCTAAACTACAATTTGAAGTCATTTAGAATAGTGAGTTAATTTATTAAATGGATACTTTTGTTATCATAATCATACATATGCATTTCTACTTAAACATGCATTTTATTTAAATAAATATGACCACACAAGGCATAAGGTGAGAGATCACATTGTCTACGAAGGCCAGTTTTAATTTATATCACCTCAATTCGAGTAATGCCACCTCAATAACAACAAATCTTAATTTATATTTGAACATTTGTAAAATAAATGGGACGATGAAAATTGAAACGAAAGCTGAGATACTTAACAACAACAACAACTCAACATTACATTTAGAAAACACGCGTCCAAAAGGAAAATAAAAGAAAGCCAAACAGAACAAACAAGACAAAGTTTTAGACTCAGTCCTAGAACAAGACTAGAACGACTTATTGACCCAAACTAACACTCACTCTCAAACACAAGAGTTTCAGCTAAACATGCAAATGGCAACAACAACACCCAAATGCCATCTATTATTTAGTTCTTGTAACTGCTGCAGGCAGTGTCGTCATCTTGGCCCTCTGCTGCATCTGGTGGTGGTGGTGCTGCTGCTGCTGCTGGTATCATCGAAGGGTTTGGAAGTTGATTCTTCTTCCCTTTTTCCGTTGCTCTCTTCTTTCCAGGTTGTCCCTTTTTCCGGACTTTGTTGTCAGGGGTACTCTCTTCCTTTTTTCCGGACTCTGGGTCAGTCGAGAACTCTTCCCCGACTTTGTTGTCCGGGGTATAAGACGATGCCTGGCTAATGACCGTAGCAGCAGGCATTTCTATCTTTTCCGGCACAGCAGGGACCGGCCATGTCCATGGCATTGGAATGCGCCCCACGCCTAATGATGTCTGCCCAGATCGCATGCTAGGTTGATACCTAGGTTTGGGAATTGAATGAACTGGATACTCACCTCCCATAATCCATCTCAGTAGTGAATGTCTGACAACTGCCTTCAGTTGAACAGTAATGTTGGGATCACGCATAAAATCCACCAAACGACACTGAAAGCGGAAGTTGCAGGCTAATTTGTACCGTTTGCTATTGCCACTCTTCAAAGGCTTGTCAGTTGGAAAGGTTGGATCTTGAGAGGCTAAGACTTCTAAATACTGCTCATGCACTTGGAGGTGGAGTTGCATGCCCGATTTAAATTTCTGTAGAGAGAAGAGAAAGATGAACTTGACTCAAAACTATACAACATCAACTACTACAACCACAACAGCAGAACATATCTTGCAAAACGAGAATCGCAAGTGTGCACACACACAGACACACTGAGAGATGCACACACACCCAAACACAAGCCACTTCAACCCCCAAACAATACACTGATAAAATTAAGAAACAAAATTTTACAGTAGAAAAAAACCCAACAGTTTCGCTGTAGTTCACAAAACGAACACCATCAGGCCTCAATTAAGTAGAAATGAAGCATACTGAAGAATTATTTTTTTCTTTTCACGACGCCATTGCATCACTTGCATCTGGAGTGATCAAACACGCTAAAAGAGCCTCAAAGATTTTAAAAAAATGAAAGAAAAAAACATAACAGTCATTGCCAAGCAAAGCCATAACCAAACCTGATATTTCTCAGTTACAGCTTCTATGGTGAGCTCTGGCTCATTGATACGTTGAAGTATCTTATCAGGATCAACATCTGGATAGGGGAAAAACAGGAAGCATCAGTTGAAGCATCTAAACTCTTAAGAACTGTACATGATAAAATTGCAAGTTGCCAAGTCATGCTTACTCTCAAGTCCCGCTTTCAGCACCACTTCTGTAAATTTATCATTTAGAGATGCTGTCCAAGGAAATGACGACGGTGGGTTCATGGATGTGCCCTCAGGCTTCTCCTCTTCCCCTATCCTCCTTTTCTTCTTGATCTTTTCCAAAGAATGTTCAATGTCATAAACTGCTTCGGGGATTTTCTTATCCCCCTCTGGGTTCTCAGGCAATTCACATTCATCTTCACTGCAGTAACTATCCCGAACACTACAGAATAGCGGAAGGCGATCAATATCAGAGCAGCAGAGGGGCTTCACAAAGCAATATACAGCTCCATGTAGAAGACCTCTCATGATTGACGGCACATCATATGTGTCATGGACCACTGAGAAGATGAAAGCCAAACGAAGAAAAAGGCCAAGTTATTGATAAGATAAAACTTGAAAGGGGAACAGACTCCAAGGAAGAATAATGGTACATACTGACAACAGGCAGCCTGAATTGCTCGTCAATGGTCTGTACAAACTCAAAAGAACACATGTCAGGCAACTTGATAGCAGTCAACACCAAGTGAACCTCATGCTCTTCCCCAAACACAATCCGCAGTGCATCTTCTCCTTGGTCCGCTAATAGCACTAGTAATGCATACAGAACACCAACTTATAGTAAGCGAAGATAAATATATGATTGTGAAACATTTGGTATATCGATCAACTTATCCATAATTGTAAAGAACACATGTGAGAGGAAATTTACAACATATTTACCAACAAGATTGATTTTATACTCAAATATATTCTGAGATCTGACCTCTTAATAGCCTTCTTGCAACTAAAACTAAAAGCTGGTCAAATAATTTATATTTTTTTTGTGTGTGCCGGCGTGCCGGAGGGGGGGGGGGGGGGGGC
>ONZK01000066.1:28129-41543 GCA_900322385.1 Pharnaceum exiguum | reverse complement strand
GTCCATTGACTACCCTGTTTCAAAGATAGTTATTATATATCTCAAGTTGGATCTACCATTCTTGCGCCCAATTAGTATGAGGATTGAAGCATATAAACCATCACCAGTCATCACAATAAGATGTTGATTATGAGAACAGGCAAACAGGACATGTGTACAGCAATACAGCGTCAACAAATATGGTATAAATTTGTAGCCCCAATATTGAGCATAGCATTAATCAACACTGTGCTAAGTAGCATCCTTTCACTATGCTAAACATGGAAGTATATGCAGAGCCATAAGATAAAAGATTCAGAAAGTATCTCACAATATCTAAGATTCCTATGCAATGCAAATTGTTCAAGCAGGACAAGAAAGCCACTAAGATGACTTTAAAGACTATGATGCGTACACAATTCTGTCATCGAAATGAGAAGAAATACACGTTGCTTGAACTTTAAGATAAAGAAAGTTCTTTTCAAAGAGTAGCAAAATCTTTAACTTGCAAGTTGTCATCAAAATGTTCCCGATCATACAGAGACCAAGTACACTTCTTTAAGCCTTAACGATAAGCACACTGTGTGCCAAATGGACAAAACCAAGTACTCTAACAAGATATCAATATCATAAACATCGCCCCAATACCTACAAAGACTGCAATAGTCAGGTATTCAGGGTCGGTTAGCAAATCAGAAGCTATTTCTGAAACAAACACGGAAGTTTCTTGAGCCATTTCTTTTTGTCTATTATATCCCAAACTTAAAACATTGTCAACATATGATTTTTTCAGCACCATGGACAATTGGACCCATAATTGACCATACATGTAATCCAATGGTTTCCTAGGTTGTAATCCAAGTTCAGTCGATAAAAAGGGATCTTTATGTGTAAAAGAAAAGGTTGTAATTCCCTAGTTATCGCTTGGCGAGAAACTAAGGCAAAAAAGATATGATCATTGAAAATATTCGATTCCATAGGATATTGGTTAGGAGGATTTGAAAGGCAAATCCAATTTCATCCATCACATCTATGTCAGCTTTTGTATGAATGCATTTACTTCAAAACAACTTGCTTCCTAGATGATCTTTCTAGAAGAAAGGAGTCTAACCATCTTTCTAGTTACTTCGTTCTCTATTTCTATTTGCCTGTTTGAGAGAATCTTAAGGAAAAGTTTCTGTTTCCACCGAGAAAAAACGAAACAAAAAGAAAGACCTTAGAAGACCGTAGTAAACTAAAGTTCAGAATCAACAAAGATCATCCAAACATCATACTTCAGAATGTTGTGTCTTCTCATATTGCCAGTTGCACTTAAAATCTCCATTCATGTCTCAACATTCATTATTTTAAATTCAAAAAAAAAATGCCGACCCCAAATACTTTTGGGACTAAGATTCAGTTAATGTTGCTGACAGAATACCACCAACACTGACGCATAGTCCAAAAAAGATCTTATCAGATCTTCACTATTTGAAAAAGGATAGAAACAAAAACCAAGCATACTCATGAAAGTAAATCTACAAAAGAGCAATAGCATATCTCAAATACATTAAATCTTACATCTCCACATAAATAAATCAAGACTTGCATCAAGATTTGTAGTCTTCAGTTACAGTATGACATGTTTTGTACAACACGTAAAGACAATTAACAGTAACTCAAGGATGATAGGGAAAGATAGTGTTGCTTTGATACACACCTTGGTAATTCGCCAGACGCAAGAGTTCTTCTGTTCTTGCTGAACTGGAAGGATCAGCACCCACCAATAATATGCATTTTGGTGCTGTTGAAGGTACTGAGGCCATTGCTACGCTGATGTTTTGTGTTTGCTAAATAATGAAGTGAGTCTTGGGAAATACAGAATAACCAGCATTTATAAAAAAAACGATACACATGAGGATCGGACTTTCTTAAAAAACTTTCCAGATACGCCATTAATGGCCCGACAGAAAAGGAAGAAAATCCGCATCCACTTTTTCATCAATGTTTCAGTTAGTGTTCTCAAGCAGAAGAGCCATTGTAATTACCTATTCAGGAGTCGGTATTAAAAAAAAAAACAGAAAAGTAAACAACGTTACACTACGAAGTCAATCCGAAACGCCTGAGGATGGAACTTCCAAAACAATCAAAGGTGGAAAACGTTTTAGCTAATAAGTTACATACCCAAAAAGTTTGAAAAATCCGCAAAAAAGCATGTATCATTATGCATCTTTGAATACTCAAGAGGACCATTGCATAGTTCAAATCAAGAGCCAACACGTGTATTTTTCTTAGACAAATAGTATTTGCATACTCCAAACAAAGAAATTGCGATCTCACCTGACCCAAGGAGACAAGCAGAGGTGCTCATCCAAATTGATTTTACGGGTAGATTTCACCCGAACATTCACAGTAGGATTAAATCATCTTGACTATCCAAAACCATGTCAGTCATGGGAATTGGGATGGTATTGGATAACTGAGGTAGAGAAGTTCTGACCAGCATAAAATAAAAAAGAAAAATAATATGGACATATTGAATTACATCTTGAGTTCTTGACTATCCAAGACCACACCACATGGGATCAGAAGGTCTATTGAGATCTAAAGAAAGAAACAAAAGAGGTGCACTATCAAGGGAAGGGGAGGGGGAAGAAATTCGAACAAGAGACCTGGCATGTCTTAACCACAAAAGCAAACATTCGTATCCATAAGAAAGTGTTCACCATCGTTTGATCATTGATGAGTATTTAAGCTAAACTGAACACATAAAACAACCCAACACGAACCAAAAAACTTTCGTTATAAGAGAACAACAACAACATAGCCTTGATACCAAAACTAATTTAGGCGTTGGCTAACAAGTAAGAACGACAACATCAACCATCAACCCAGCGTAATCCTCATTCAATGGGGGTGCTCGGGTCAAGATGTACGCAACCTTTCACCAGTTTTAAATTTTCAAATAATACAGGAAGCTATTTCTGAGATCGACTCGTGATTGATGCATTAAAGAATCGACTTCCCGCAACTTCTCTGAAATAAGTACCAAAAGGTTATTAACATGGTGAAAATGGAAGTGGAAATCAAATACACAACACATATGCGCACATACACAAACACCATAACATACACACGCACAATAACACACACCTATGCACCACATCCAACTTAACGATACCTTGTCTCCATCTCATTCTATCTCCAACCGTACCTTCGTCCAAGCCAAGTAGAACCACATCCAACATAACCACCCTCATCCAAGTTTGACGAGGTCTCCCTCTACCCCTCGCTACCCCTCCACTCTCCCATCCTTCTATCCTTCTCATCAAGGGATTACCGGGTCTTCTCTTCACATATGAATCCTCTCTCATCTTTGTCTCCAATACGAGCTATTTCAATCATCTTTCACTCTGATCTTCTCATTTCTCACCATGTCCCTCCTTGTATGCCTTATCATAGCTCACAACGCCCCCTTTCACATCCCAACAATTAATACAATAAGGAAGTGTAACCTTCCTTTAAACTTAAAAGGAATGCTCCTGTCACATAATATGAGTGTTGCGGTTCTCTGTTTCAACCAACCACCTTTACCAAATGATCAACATTGGCATCTAGTCCTCCATCCCAATGAATCATAGACCCCAAGTATTGAAGCAATCACTACGTGAGACAACCTTGTCATGCAAGGACACTCTTTTCCACTCTAACCCACAACACCACCTGCACTCCGTACATTCTATTTTAATGCGTATGTGACTTAAACTGACAACCCCCTCCCCCACCCCAAAAAAAACACGCTGATGTTAATTAAGTAATTTCTGAAGAAAAAAATAGCAAAATTCTCAAAATAAATCAACCATCCGCCAATGTGTTTTGTTTCCACAATCTCACTTGCAAAAACTGACGTATATTTTTGCATGTGGGTGAACAAAGTAAATCACATTCTGTAGAAAGAGAGAAAGAAAAGGGACAAATTTACTCTTTGGAAGAATGAGACACCAAAATTTACTGTATCAGCCAGCAGACAGGCACGGGCACTATTAAATAATATGCAGAACTCCAAAAGGCTTTGAACCGCCAATCATCTTGTTCTTCGAATACCTATGTTTCTACTCGCTCAAATAAAGGCGTTCAATGAAACAAATGCAACAATAAGAGAAAGAGAAGTAATCGTCATTCCAAATTAGGATTTGATGTGAACAGACTAGTCTTTAGACTCCACAGTCATCCCAAGGTGGAAAGGAGAAAGGGAAGAAGGGGGAGGGGTACAAAAGCAAATGTTACTAGATAAACAAGAACAGAAGTTAAGAAATAACCAAAGGACAAAAACACTCAATTCATTGTCTATAAAGGGTGACAGTTTTACGAAAGAAATTTATTCAACAAAATAACATAATGACCAAAGTTAAATTAACAGCACAAGTGCATGCAAAATACAATTGTAGTGTGCGGTCCTTGTAGCTCCACATGCTATAAGAACATCTTAAAGACAATCACATAGTATGACATAAAATATACGAAGACATCACATGAAAAGGAAATAAGGTACTCACATATCTTGCAGACCATACAGCACTGACCACCCTCACTGCAAAGCTTCATATACTTGTAATAATTCCCAAAGTAGCTGATAGCAACAAACCAAACATTGACCAAAGAACAAAGTGACTTCAGTAACACAAGCCACCACTTTAACTCCTCTTTCTACCCCCTACAACTTTTGACAAGACAAAGGCCATGCTCTTACTGAACAGATATGATAGATGACACATACTCGATGTCACACAGCTTGGGGTGTTTGTGGCAGTTAAAGCTCCCACTGTACAAAATAGTCACAAGGAGAGCCACTTTTTCTTTTTAAAATATATCACTACACAAAACAGATGGTTAAAGGTGCCTTTGAGGCTCACCTTCCCTAGTGCGCCAAGGCGCGTTTACCGTCTAGGGCTGATCCAAGATGCTTAGGCCCGAGCCTAAAACCTAGCGCCCAAGCACAATTATTTTCAATAAGAAAGCTCTGGAACGCGCATGCAATTAGTAGTTTAGATGACTGATGGCTAACATTCAGTACAAAGCAAAAAAAAAAAATATATGCTTGACACTGCTAGAGTGACCCACTGGATCACTAAAAAGTGACTATTCATTTTTAAAGAGAGATGGGCACAAAAATTGAGGGTCGTTGCTTTTCCCTGCCAGACGTGTAATTATATCTCTCTCTTTCGAATAATTTAAGTCCTCTTAATGATGTAAATCTTGGTAAACAGACACAAGTTCCTACCCTCAGTCTAAAGTGCTTCTCAGTTAGAACATCACTCCTGACTCATTCCCCCTCAATGTCATGCTTTCTGCATCACTTCTGTTGCCACGCTTGTTCATATCAGATCATTGGCATTCACCTTGGTCACTTGCATTAACAAGCACTGAGGGCAGACACATCTCTTGATTGTACAGCACAAAAGTCTAAAAAAAAATTATTCCCTTAAGCACATGGATACATTCTAACATCGTGGCAATTAGCCACAAGGGAATTATAACTAACCTTTATGGCTTTTTAAAAGTCTAATTATACTAACACTTACTGACTAACACCCTAAAAGTTGTCTATACAATACGTATAAGCCAAAAACAAAGGAGGGAAAAGAAAAGGGCTGTAATATCCAACACCCAAGAACCTACAAGGATATAACCCAACCAGACAACATGTTATCTAGCAAAAAGTAGAACGGTTTGATCACGGGCCATTAACCAAACAAAAGACGGCGTCTGACAGATTTTGGAAGAGTTGCATTAGATATCTTACTCTTCCCCTTCATATATCCACATTCTGCATTTTGGGATAGATTCTCATGTTTGTCCTCCTCATTCAAAGGTTTGCTTGATCGGTAATAATCAGTAATAGCTAGCTGAGAACCTCTTGAATTTGGAGTACGCTGACCATCTCCTTTCCTTCTTTTTGACTCCTTCACATCCCAAAAAAGTGCAGATAAAGACAGTCACAATACAATACAATAACTTCCAAATTTAGAGCACTATGCATGATAAATTCAAAATGTCCATTCATCAGTTTCAACACCAATAAAAATAAGACTAGCAAGGAGATAGGAAAGGAACATTCAGGCGCGGAACATCATACCTTTTTCTGCCAAAAATGGTCAACTTTTTCCGGAAAAGCTTTCTGAACAAGCTGCACATTTTCATCTGTCAGTATAAAGCAACAGCCACCATCCATGTGAAATTGGGGCAAACGCAGCTCATCCAAACCACTAGAAGACTCATCTATTGGAGATACTTCATGCTGAGAAGATAATGCCACAGTAGATTCTTCAGAATATTTCGGATAGTGGACACTGCTCACCACAGATGTAGATCTCTTCCACTTGACCACATAAAATTCATGTCCTAGTCTCACTTTCAAGCGTAGAATAGAGTCGAACTCAAATTGTCCATTCAACAATGTCCCAGAAGGATTGGAAGCCATATCTCTCAGGAAAATGGTGGAAAACATAAGAAGCATATGCTGCCTAATGTAAAAAGGCTCCCAGTGCAAGTAATGACCCAGAAAATCAACTAATGAGTCAAGTTCTGGGCTGCTCCATGATAATGGAGACTCAACATCATAATCATCTGGAAAATAAATTATATTAATCACCAAAACGAAGTGACAAAAAGTTCAGGTTCACAATGAGTAACATAACTGGGATAATCTAAACTACTCAACATAACCCCATCAATGACTCCTCTCTAGAAGACGAACCCACTGCTTATCAACCACCACAGACAAAACAAGTTAAGTGAAAGTGAACTACCACATAGAACTAAGGAGAAGAGAAGATCATCCTCTTCAACAAGTAAAGAGGAAATATAAAGGAGAAAAGACACAATACAAGAATGTACAACATATCTTGAATGCGATAATTTGGCAGAAGGTATGTTACCTTTAACCTGCAGATATATCTTTGAAATCTCATTGTTTCGAGAATTACACTGCACAGCGATCTTCTTACACACTCTTAGGTTCCAATCCTCACTCTTCCTCAAAAGTCTTTCGGCATGCTCCTGCATATTAAACCCACAGAAACAAGATTGCAAAAGCCATCAACTTGCATGTTGTAAGTTTGCATCCAGGTATATGACGAATGACAGGAAAACAATTAAAGAAAAATGATAAGTTGAAAAACAAAGAGCAACACCAGAACCGGTGTTTTTACAATCAATTGCAGGTTGGTCAGCTTGCCAAATTAACATGGTGTAAATACAAAGCCAAACCAGCTTCAAAATAGATGAACTAGGACTAGAGTATGAGAATAAAAAATAACTAAACGACTAAACTGAACAGGCTGGCCACGAAAGATTATTCAAGAAAGCACTCAAGTTGCTGATTAACCGAAAAGAGAGGGCTGGTGGAATTGGAAAGAATGAACTTTCTAATGGTGGGCATTGCACAAGAGTAACTTGTTGGGATACAAAAAGTTGAGCAACAATATTTATCAGATATAGAAGAACTTTAAAAAGTCGAAATAGAATGAACAAGATGGAGTAAATTTGTTACCTGGGCACATGCAGAGCACTCACATTTAAAATCAGGAGGCTTCTTACAACAAGGAACTCCATGAATACTATTACAAAGCTCACAAGGTACTTTATTGTGGATAGTCTTGCTGCCTGGATGACCACAAATGGAACAATGTCGAGGTTTCATGTTCCGCGAAATATCATCAGAATTCCTAGTATTCTGGCTTGGAGGACCAAAACGACCATCAAATCTAGGTATCACCCCAGAACCTATTTGATGCAACCTGACATCAACAGTTAAAGTAATTGTAAACCAATCACCTGAAGACATAATCCTGTACACAGAAATGATCTAACAGACAAAGGATGATAACCTTTCCAAAACTTCATCTTCAGAAAAGTTTCTGACGAACCGAAGAGCTGTATCCAGCCCTACTCCTTGCACGCCGTTGAAGTTGTGATCATTCCCAACTAGAAGAGAAACGGCAATCAGTTGCTTCCTTCTCAGACCTAGACCAGCCTCAATGTCCTCCATCAGATAGCATTCAAATGGTTCCTGATGAGAATGAGTGATTAAAACAGGTTTGCTTGAAGGAAACTCTTCTATTGCTCACAGTACTACCACTGCTGTAATTTCTTTTTTTAGATAAGAAAAAAATTCATTGATGGATATGGAGGACCAATTCCTTTGTAAAACACTCAAAGGTTGGCCTACAAAAGCTCCCGTGGCCTTGGTCCACAAGGAAGCCAGAAAAGTCAACTATGAACAGAGAGTCACCAAAAATATAGTAACTAATGCAAGAACAATAAATGTTGCCTAAAAGAGAAAAAGGGCTGCTACCGAAAACACTGAACTACTTTTTTTTACAGGAAAAAGGTTGCATACATCTTCCCCCTCCCCCCCTCCCTCCCAATGGGATGGGGATAACACTTGGTTGTTCTGTGGTCTACTTCGGTGCTTTTACAACAGTATTTTTTGGATAAAAAATGTAGAGCAAGTATCAAATGAACCTCCAACGACAAGATTTCCTCCAAGCTAAGTGAAAGTTACAAAGAGTGCCACGCTATATGATTGAAAGTGGACTATCTCTAAAATGATAATTATATTTTTTTATTTTTTTTGAGAACGATAATTATATTGTTATTATGAATTAATAATTACATATGTTATCACTACATAGTCATAAAGAAAAGAAAATAAAAAATCTACATAGAATGACTGATTTAGTGGTCCAATTTATTTTGAGGTCCAATTAATTTTAATTTAGTCAAATTATTCATCGCATTAAAAAAAGGAAATGAAGCTCCCTTAGCTACTTCTTTTGTATAGTGGTGTGTGACTGACAAAATGTAGCTGGTGAGTGGCCCATTTCATTGGCCTATGATGGGTACTTCAAAACAAGGATACAAGAAAACAAAAAGGAGTTGGGACGCAATTAAAGAGAGTCGAACCCCCAGACCTTGGTTTAGAACATACATCACAAACCAATTTGGGGGCATTTCTAGATATCCCAAGCCGACGGCGACAACGTTTAAAATCTTGCAATTTTTCCTACTCAGTTCCAATGTCATGGGGGCACATGACTCCAATTCTACAACATTGGTTCTGCCACTGCCCAACTTTGCCCAAATAAGCTAAGAATTCCACCATCCCCCACATAATACCAAATACAATGAAAGCCCTTATCAAAAACATCACGCACCAGCAAAATACACCGCTACAAATCCTCTTGTCCCCATACCTTCCAAATCCAACTTAAGCAATCATTAAGCAGTCTGACACTGTGCGTGGAGAAACCCAACCCCCTGAGACAAGATCATTGTTACAAAGGCAATAATTGTAAGTAGCTCATTTCTAATCTGTAATTCTTTCTCTTTAGACAATAAAAAATAAAAATGCAAGTAACTAAAACATAAAAAGGAAGAGCCAAGGACCATACAACAACAACCAAAACATCACAGTGTAGTCCCATCTTAGATGGGGTACTGAGGGAGCCTGATGTACGCAGCCTTGCCCGATTTGAAGAGCCAAGGACCATGTGTGTTCAAAATGATAGTTAATTGCATTTAATCGCCTTAGTAAAGTTAGGAGATCAGCAGGGGTTACTTGGTACTTGGTAGCCCTAGAGTCACATTCTAGGAGTATAATTACCATGTATTATATCAACATATCAATACAATCAGAGTAATATATATTCTTAAAAACACTTCTTACCTCTCCATACAACCAACAAGAGGTAATCTCTAGGAGCTCTGTGAGGTCCTAAGGGCCCTCACATCTCCGTTATTAGGTTTCTAGATTAAACCCCCTCGATCGTTCACTACATGAATGCATTCTATAGGAGAAGTTGTTCTTGTAAAACCAACAAGTAACATAAAATGCTCAGGTATCAAATAAATAGAGGGAAACTGTTGGGGATTGGGAGAAGAAGGGAGCAAGCAAAGAAATATTTTACAACTGCAAAACGTCTTTTTTACTTAGCTTGCACACACAATTTAACAAGACTCTTGGCTGTTAAATAGCCTTTGATGACTAGAAGATGGGCCTAAAATGTAGCCACTAAACCACATCATTCACACGATCTAACATCTAGCACTAGCCTAATATAGTGGAACCACTAACACATATTTGACTACTCAATAACTAATTTAAAATATAATGATTAATTTTTGAAGCATATTCAACAGAAACTACCTTGGAGCTTGGATCAACATGTTTGATAACACACTTTGCCCCATAAAGGAATGCATCACTATCAGCTGTTATGCAAGCATCGACAAGCCCGTCACTATTCAACTTGGCGCAAAGTGCTTCCGCCTCGCTTGTGGCTTCTAAAACAGGCATCCCAAGAAGCTTCAGGAGCTCCTATAATAGCTCACTCAAATCAGAGACAATGATTTTTTTTTGAAGAACAAATTGGTGGTGGGGAGATTCAGTCAAGGTCATTAGTCATCTGAATAAGTTTTCAAGTACAGCAGTATGGGCACATGACATCCATGGAGCACAATATACGATCTTTAGAACTAAAATTGCATAGGAACTCTACTAGTAGTTGATAAGCCCGTGCTGGCATGCATACCGAGTCAGATACAATAGACAAGGAATCCCACTTAACACACATATAGAGTTGTAAACAAAATTTACAAATTTTAGTGACTCACCACACACTTCTCCACACATTTGAGGAAATATTTATTCCTTTCAACTGAAATTCCCTCCTGGGGTTTTGGCAAATCAAATTCATCAATTCCACAGGATCTGAAAAACCTTGCTATCCTTGCCTCCGATTTCAAAGGGGATGGCTTTCCATCCACAATGAAAACTGGATATGCTCCAAACTGCAGTAAAAACAACTACGAATTAATTCTATTTCATGTCCTCAGGGACCAAAACATAGTTCCATATATAACTTCTCCATAAGCAACAGCCCCCACAATCAGACTTCTGACAAACTTTACACCGTTCCGAAAGAATTATTATAATGAAGAGGTCCCGGTCTTTACAGAAAGAAATGAAAAACAAATAAGAGAATAAAAATCCTACATACTTCTCTATCAACCAACAATCCCATAAACTTTTAACAAAAAGAGAAGCAAATTGGGCAAACAAAAGTAAAATGGACCAACTTTGGGTCGCATGTAGACTGTCTAAGTAACCTTACTCATCACATGAAATAAATAAATAAAAAGAACAACAACAACTCGATTCAGGGGGGAAAGTAGACCCTAAAACAATACCACAAAGGAACAGCAGCTATTCCAATTTCACCTATGCCATTGCCAGTAAATCTCTAAGGGCTCTCGGGTCTCAAAAATCTCAAAACAGCACAAACAACACCACATACACCCCGACACAAAAAGAACAAGAAAAGGAAATCTTGCCAACCAAAAATAAAAATAAAAATATGGTGACATGAATGCTATGCCACAACAATTGAGCAAATTGACAATTTTCCTCAACAACTAATCATCCTATAACAACAACTTGACCATACATTCATACTAAATTGACATGCAAAGAATTCAACACAAAATAAATTACATCTTCTAATTGTAATCCACCTTAGCATATCCTCCAACTGGATCCTTCTTAAACCTCTATCATTCTCATACAGAAAGCATAATGCAACACAACAACAACAACAAAATTTAAAAAAAAAAATCATAAAGCAACTACCACAAATTATCACATCATAATCATCATTAACAAAAAAACAACAATTGGGTGTAAGTTCAACTCAATTCACAAAAACAAAAACAACCCAGATGAAATTTCACCTCCTAGTATCACTCAACCCAACAAAACCCATCTGGGTCTTCAACAAACATGTCAAATAAAGACTGTTTAGTGTTAAAGTTTTAATCTTTTTGAATTCCACAACAAAACCCAACTGTGTCCTAAAAAAAAAATACTAATTATTAAACAAAATTGGGAAACCCATCTGGGTCATGCACAATTATCACTATTATAGACAATCATATCATATGAATAGTGTTAAAGTTTCAATCTTTTTCCAATTTTCACAACAAAGACCAAACAAAAAAGAAAGTTACTAACAAAGAAAGTGTTGATAGTTACACTTACACTACCTTGGAGAAAAGGTTGATTGTACGAAAGAATGTGAGGCGAAGATGTGGGTTTCGAACCCTGGTGGCTTTAAGGGCAGTCTCATGCTGAACAATCCAGTAAGAAAGATCAACGGCCACTTTTTTATCCCGCAGGTAATCGTAACCTTCTTTACGTCCATATGGTTTTAGTGCCTCCCAGAAATTACCTCCTACCCCCATTGCAGTAACAATTAATTAACACTGTAAGTGTAAATTTCTAACAAGTGTAAAGTTTTGTGTCTTTGGTTAATGTGGCAGACAGAGCAAAGACGTTAAAGAAGTCGCAACTCACAAGACTGTCTTGTCATGTCATTTTCTGTCCCTCAGAAGTTGTACAGACTAGAAGGATTTTGGTCTTTGGAAGAAAGAAAAAAAAAAGGGAAAACATGGTAATGTGATTTGGGTTGTTGGCTTGGGCCTAATGGAAATGATTGATGGTCTTTAGTTTTGTTTACTTTGCATCCAGATCCATCAAGGATTTGGTTTTTGGGTGTGTGGGATATGATGGGCTATGTGGATTCTGATAGGTCATAATAAGTCAACTTATTTGGATTACTAGCTTAGTTGGGCTTCACACAAAGAAGGCACAGAGAGTTCTCATAAAGGTATTAAGGGTGTGTTCAGTAATAGAGATTCATCTCTATTTTTCTACCTCTATTTCTCTACATTTTTCCTTGTTTTTGATCCCCAATGAAAACAAAGAAACCCCAAGAAATCATGTTCAAATGCACCCATATTCAAACTTACAAAAGTTAGAAATCATGTTCAAATATAATTCTGTATCTGGGCTTGATACATCATCACCTTGACATAAAACCAAGATATATGAACATGATGACCAATCCAAGGCAAGTTAATCAACCCCCTCCTTCCTCCTCCTCCCGCAGATCAACGATGATAGTCTTTTTTTAGTTTTTCAATTTACTGATAAACAATTATTTACCACACTTTCTCTTTACTTCAAGGCTCAAGCTATCCCTTTCTCTCTCCTTTGGTCCCCATACCAAAACCTCTACCATAATCTCCTGTAGACACAGATCTTAATGGGGAAATAGTTGGAGTAAAAAAATAAGACTACTGGCAAGAAGAGAGAGAAAAATGATAACTATGGAGGACTAATACATGGAGAGAGAGAGACAAATATAGATGAGAGACTGTAGTTGTCTTTTTAAGTGCTCTTCCTCCGTGTTTTCCTAGTTAGAAAAATATGGAAATAAGATGGTCTATTTTAACGGGGAACATGAGAGAACATGCCAAGGCATGTTTTCTAGTTTCTTTTGTTAAAGTAGAAAACACGGTTTTCTAAGATTCCAATGTGTATTCCAGAAATTGA
>ONZK01000066.1:1565-24703 GCA_900322385.1 Pharnaceum exiguum | reverse complement strand
GAATGCAAAAGTTGTATGTTTTTATAGTTGAGTTGTATATTGCTTTATTAGAGTTGTATATTCATTTCATACAGTTGTATATTTGTAAAAACAAAATAAAAATCATCACTTTTGGTGGGGTTTGCTGACTCACTTCCCACTATCAATATTTTACACTACTTTTTGATGGGACCCACACCTTATACGTTTAGAGCTTACAGCCCTAACATTGCTCTTTATATACAATTCTGAGACAACAAGAGGGCTGCATATTTAATGTTGATATCAATATGAAAGCGTCAAAGTTTCGAGTTACAGCAAGGATACTGTCTTGCGGCATTGATCAATGAAATCTTACACTTATAGACCATGCACAATTACAATTAAGTTTGATAATAGTAGTTACGTACATTTTTATTGCTTTCTTTTAATTTGTGTCCATTATTTTATTTAAACATTAAGATATAATCAATGAATTAATAGTACTCCCGTTCACCAAAAACAGATCGAACAATAGACACTGATCGAAATAGACAGTTGTCGATAAGAATGGAAAGTTATGTTTGAAAAATGTTCATATCGTAATTCAATAAATTTTATATATGGATTATGGGTAGACCTGATTTTCACATTTATCTTTTACAAAATAGAATCAAATCATCCCTATGATCGACTTTTAAGTTAGGTAGTGTGATATATTATAATTGAGCTCAATATATAACAAGTGCGAGCTTATAACTCATCTCCAATTCTTAGCTAGGTACACCGAGTGTATGGGTACACCTTGTGGATTTATAACTAATATTACAACATATATCATTAGTCACATTTTTAATGCCATTAATCAGTCCCTTTATAATTAGTCATAAATCCAAAAGGTGTACCGGTACACCCGGTGTACCAAAGACTTGCTGATAACTCATAGGAGGTTGCAACCCAAAATAATTTGACAATTAGTGGAAGGGTTCTTTTAGTTATAAACAACTCAGGCTGTGTTTTGTTCGTCGGTAGTGCTACAGTTCAGTTCAGCATTTTTCATGATTTTAGTTCAGTTCAGTTTTAGTTATAATTATAACTACCTTCAGTTTTTTTCAGTTCAGTTCAGCATCTTTTAGTTTCTTTTAGTTCAGTTTAATTTAGTTTCAGTTAAGATCTTTCCATCCGACCAAAACACACCCTCAAATGGACACTTAATGAACAATGAAGGGAAAATCTCACTCTAATACCTCACCTCACTCACAGGTCCATTATTATGCTAGAAGCTTGGCAGATAACAACAAGCTAAGAGCATGTACAATGGATGGCTTGGAGACTGCCTTGGTCTTATGTGGCATTGGCCATGAATCTCCTACCATTGCACACCAAAAAAAAAAAGCTGCTGCACAGTGATTTTCTCCTCAACAATCTGCTAGCCAAGGCAGGCTGCTTGAAATAAAAGAAAGGCACTACAACATGACACCTGCTAACGTGGTCCTTATGAGGCACAAATGTATTGAAATTAAAAGATTAATTATTTTAGAAATCAAAGAACGAGTTGCTACAAATTTGCTTACCATTGTAGACTAAATTCTAAAGTAGCTAGGAAGTTGCTTTGGCTTATGTGGCACATGGAAGCAACCTTGCAATGTTGCTTCCATTGCACATGCCCTAAGGCCAACTTCATGTAAGCCCATTAACAATTTACTGGTTGAGTATGTGATTGTTGCGAATGTAGTTTGAATAAAAGTTATTTCATCTACATCCGTATGGTGAGATGGGTGATATTACTTTTGGAGTCTAATTAATTTGGAAAGTGTTTTCACCCATATAGACTTTGAAAAACCAGCCAAACATAACACTCTATTAGTTGAGAGTGTTGCCGAAATGACTTTGAAAACATTTCACATCAATCCCAAAGCTAACACCCTTGCTTATAGGTAGAAGGGTTAATTGAAACGACTCACAAATGCTTTATTCAATAAACAATGTAAGAAACACCTCACTCTAACGAATAGCCAGTAATTGAGGAAGATTATAAACTTCAATCTTATTGGTGTTTAAATTGTAATGTCTATACAACCCCTAATATATATGCTCGCGTCATCATATACCTCGAATAAATAAGGATTCATCATCAGCTTAAAGGTGTCAACAAGCGTAAAAGTAACATCGATCGGTATAGTTTAATTATTATTAAAATTGAATCTCTTAAAGTCTCACGAGTAATTAGTCGTACTAATCAGTAATCACTGGCTTTTGCGTAGAAGATGCCAAAATACGAGAACCATCCAAGCTTCTTCTCCTATTCTCTGCAAACACGTCTATACCCTTGTCAATGTCGTTGATTTTATAAAATGCACGTAGTGAAAAAGTACAAGAATTTTAACACCAATCACTCTTTAATTATCTCACTTTATTTACTAATTGCGCCGCATGCCTTGGATACTCTTCGCAATAATATCATCCCAAACGTACGTGGTGGTATGTCCCAAAACTCGACAAAACGTTTTGTCGTCTAATAAAAGCATCTACACTTGTGAGAATCCTTCGAAAGATAAGAAACATCGTCCGTCCTTAATTAGGTCGTTCAGATTAAAGCACCATCCTCAATTGATACTTATCTTCTCCAAATTTTAAGTTCAATCATGCACAAAACTTTCAAGAGATTAAGGGTGTGTTTTGATCAGCTAAAAAGATCTAAAGTGGAACTGAATTAAACTGAAAAATAAATAAATTGTAACACTATCGATGAACAAAACACAGCCTAATAAATAGAATACATTTCATTCATTGTGGTTTATTTCAAAGCAGTTGCAGTTTGGTAGTAAATCGGTTCATGTCTAAAGAGGAGGGCTTAAATGTATAGTGTATACCAAGTTGCCTTCATTTTCAAAATGTAGGCAGATAAAAGTATTAGTCATTTTGAATAACGTAAGAGATATTTTGGCTACAATCTGACTTGAGCTGGTTACGAGCTAAATTGAAAAAGCAATAGTCGATTTGAACCAAGCTGATTTTGACGACTTTATTTAAATTAATTTTCTACCGAATTTTGTCTGACTTTGTCTATTTAATTAGACTGACTTGTTATGCCTAAATCGAGACGAATTAGACTGAATTATCCAATTAGGATCGACTTTCACCAATTCTGCCCGACTTTTACCAAATTGGACCGATTTTGACTGCTTTAATTGTCGTTAACCGAGATCCCACCCTATCTAGAAGTCCGTCCACTCCTTTAAGACCCAACTTTGACCGACTTTAACCCACAAACCATAGAGTACGGAGTTCCATCCACATCATTTGCCCAAAATCCCATTTTTCTTAAATTCTTGTTTGATAAAACAAAGTCGTCCGTGAGAACAATGTCAATTTTGATAAACGACATAAACTATGAGTCTATGAGGATAAATTATACTCTAAAATCAATAAATTTAGTTTGAGTAGTTTCTAAAAATTTCGATGCGATGTTCTATTGTTGCTGATCACTTGCTCATACCAAATTACCACTATATAAATCGATTCATATATCCATTCAATATGTTCCATACTTCCATCCTAAGCCATTGAAAACTTATCTGACGCTTTAGAAAATAAAAAATTTCTCATACAAATAAATATTCGGGCATTTGCCAGCTATAGCGCTCAAACCCAAAAAGAAGTTATCAAATGATCAAGTAGCATAACGAAAACTGATCATCATGAATATACGCATGATCGCATTATCTTGTTGAGTAGCGCGTAGCTCTGACATAGTTCGTTCACATATTCAATAACTGTCGAGCGTATATATTGTTGAACTAATCATTAAATTATTACCGTATTATTACATGAAGATAATACTATACACGTACTCTGTCTGTCACCTCTGTATTATTACTGCTAAGCTCTGGCAAGCAGGCACGCACATAGCTAGAAACTACCTAAACTTCTCTGGCCGCCCTTCCCTTAATTCTTCACTCACGTACTCCACTATCTCTCTTCCCTATCATATCATCAATTCATCCTCTCTATATAACTCCCACGACCTCCTCTTATCCCCCTCCCACTTTTCCTCTCTAGCTACAAAAACACAAAAAGTCATCACAACAGTACACAACATTGTACGTACAAAAACATCGACATTACCGAAACATAACTACGTAAGTACACAAGCATGATGTCTTCAACGACAAATGATGATCATATAAGAACCCTCAAAGAGTTCCTAGAAGATTTTGACGATACTACAACACATTGTAATAATATTAAAAGTTATAATGTACAACCCGTTACGCTGTCTAGGAGCCGTAGCAAGACAAGAGCAGCAGCAGAAGCCGCAATCAGCTCATTCCAGAAGCTTCTTAAGTCCATCAACTTCCTCTCATCGGCCTCGGCCCCGGAAACTTTACCAAGAAGCCTCTCAAAGAAGTTCTTAACAAAGTTCAGCCGGTCGAAGAAAAAAAACAAAATTAGTAACAGTAATAACGGGAAGGTTATTATCAAGGTCAAGGACATCTTAAAATGGAAATCGTTTCGAGACGTGGCTGGTCAATCTCCACTACCGTTGGAGGGTAATGAAGAAGGGCCCACCAGTAGTGGACGTAGTGGCAGTCCTAGTTGCAGTGACAGTAAAGGGTCAAGTTGGGATGACAGTGAATTTACTTGCGTTGTTGATGAGTTACCGCGTTTGTGGGGTAAAGGTAATGAGAGTGATGAGACGATTGAGGAAGATGAGGGTAAAACATGGGCTGATGATGATGGCCTTGTTTTTGTGGGCCTTGAAATGGGGACAACATTTGATACGGACGCTCCTCTTGTGGGCCCAAAGGTGGTGAGCTTTAATCCTTTAATTTCATTCTTTTTTATACATTTTTATTTTTATTTTTATTTTATTATTACTAATTATTACCCCATTATAAATTAATATCCTTTTTCGGGATATAACATNNNNTAAGAAATATCATTAAATGATATCAATAAAAAGGCTTAGATGATAGGGATATAGTAGAAAGTTAATGTAAAGGATAATTAAACTAAATGACATTTATTTGGGACAAGGGAGTATTATTTACCTAAAGTTCGTGCTAATTGTGTGTTCCATAATAGTCTCCACAAAAACTCGTATTGAATTATATCTATGTGTTAGTATGTTGGGAAGGAATACTAAATTACTAAGCTAGAGTTTTGACATTTTGTGATATTTTCTTCTTCTTAGTAATCCGTTTTGCACTTCACCTTAATATAGCGAACATTCGCTTTGTACAAAATTTTCTGATGTTGTGTTGAGTCAACATTCCAAATACCTAATGGAATTGTATAGTCTTTAAAATGTACACAAAAATGTATCATTGGTTTGAAGGAAATTAGCAAGTTTTACATGACCATATATAATTTTGTGTCCATAGTGCATGACTCAAATGTATTTCAGGCCGGAGAAAATATGGATACTGACTTGAGACAACGATTATTCGTTTTTAGTTAATAATAGTGTTTCAGTGTGTAGGGTAGGTAAGGAAGGATTTATTAAACAAACAAGCAAACGTGTTTTGGATTTGATGTGGTTGACAAATCTTGTCTGTTAGTTAGGTACTTGGCGCGTTTTCTTTTGGACCATTTTGTCTGGTTGTTAGTGCATTAAACATGGTGTGTTACCATTAGTTGTTGGCAATTGTAGCTACTATTATTTGCACTTAGCAATGAGGGATAAACATAAGAAGGCTTCAACCTAATTAGTAGACCCATGTGCTTCTGGATATGACAACCAAATGTCCGATCTAATATCACCGATATGCCCATTAGTGGTAGCTAATTAAACACGGTTTTTGATAGAAAAAGCTTACTGGAAATTGTATAATTATGAACAAACAAGATCTTGATTAGTGTTTTCAACTAATGTTAGATGACTAGATGTTTAATCTGTAAGTCAGTCTTTTATAAGTGGTCTATGTTCGAGTGTCAGATTGATAACAAGGATTAGGAACATCAAATACTCCATATATGATCATTAGGCGCCTTGTCCTTTTCAACTGAATTTAAGCGAATTGAACTGAACTTTTTTCTTAACGGTCTCTACACATGGTTATTTATTAAAGTTCATCAACATTGAGCTTTATGAAACTACTGAGTAGACATTTTAAATGATTTACAAAGAATTACAAATGGATATAGATATCACAACTTTTACGATGAAAGAATCGAGCTGAACTTAACTTAACTGAATTAAACTAAACTTAAGTTTTTAGAAGTCGTAACAACATGCCCTTAGCTCGCAGACTTGGTGGGGTTGTAGTGTTCCGCTTAGAAGCGTTTAATTCCAATTTGCATTTCAGCTTATCTTAGTGGAAAAATTATATAATAATGTTCAGTTGAGTGAAATCAAGTTTGTTGGTTCTAATAGGCAGGGTTTTAATTATTTGTTAAGTTATTGATAATAAGAATGAACAATCAAACTGTTTGGACTTTACTACTCGCTTAATTGCAAGGCTGGAAAAGAAATCACAACTTATCTCGTGTACATGAAGTCATGAACAGTTTAAACAAAGGAAAAAAGAGTCTATATTGATCTATTGTGTCAAAGTGTCATATGACTCATATGTCATATCGGGCAATCGGTGATAGTATGAAGCTGCTGAAATCTGAATGACTAAATTCTGACCATTGTAAATCATGTTACAGGAAACTATAACGAATGAAGAAGAAAAGGAGCAACATAGCCCTGTGTCAGTTCTTAATTCTCCGTTCAGGGATGAAAATTCAGACGAAGAGCTTGTTTCAACTTTTGATCAGAGCTTGGCCAACGTAGAGAGTAAGCACTGTTTAACTTTTTTTAATTATTTTGTCTTCTGCTTCTTGCAAATATTGCTTTGTCACGATTGAGTAACGTCCTAAGCTTAAAAGTGTTCACTACCATGCCTTTCGGTCCTTATGTTGGCCTTCTATACGCTATAGGCCTTACAAATAACATGATTCCTTACATTAAAAAGTAACCTAAATAAATTAAGAAACAAACTTTATTTTTTTTCCTAATTTACTTTTACTTTTAATATTAGGAAACTTTCTTTTGCCTATTATTATGTCATGTAACTTGTCTAACATTATTAGTATATGTATACAGCCTTGTACAAATTACAGAAGTTTACGGTTCCAGCCTACAGAAACTTGTTTATCAAATGTTTTGACATCTTTAAATATGATGAGCGTATTTTTCCTACCTTGTGATTCCTATTACATGGATTGTCGCAAGAGTAAAAGGATGTCTTGCCTACCTCATATACAATGGAAAACTTCAATCTCCTTTATAGCTAATATTATTGATTCTAATATATTTCTAGGAACAAAACAGAGGCTCCTGCAAAGCATTCAATTGTTCGAAAGCCTTGCTGGAGTTAGTGATCAGTACTTGAGCGACGATGATGAAGAAACGACAATCGACGAAGAAGCAGAAGAAGAAAAACAACATGAACACACGAAGGAGGAAGATAAATCAGTAGAAGCTAGAAGCAGGCTTTACTTGATCAAAATCTTGAGCAGGTTTCCCAAAGGAGAGCGAGGCTTAAAGGACAAAGAGATGTTTCGTAGAGATTTGGAGACGCAGGAAAAATGGAACAAATTTGAGGAAGAGAGGCTAGATGTTGGTATGGAGTTAGAGGCTAGTCTGTTACATGATTTGGTCGATGACGTTTTGGTTGATCTCTTCAATTGAGCAACAAGAGTACTAAAAGGGTTTGTTAGCATCAATTGGTTTTCGTAGTATATAACAAGCAACAAGAAGAAGCTGAGGGGGAGGGGAATGACTCTTAACTTCCATGTCCCAGGGTACGCCTTATGCCCAATTATTTCTTAACTTAGTTTTCCTCTTTCAAAATGGTGTATGAAACGGGTTATAAGCTCCTCTAGAGAATATCTATGTCCGAATTGTGTATATATATGTTACATGCATATTAGAGCTTTGTATGATGTTATATATGCACCCTGTACCTGTCTTCACAAGTTGGAAGGGAAGATTTGACATGTAAGTTCGCCATTTTTCCATCGCTGCTCACTATAAAACTACACTCACAAGACTCTCCCTTTTGTCCCACAAACCAAACTATCTTCCTGTCTTGATTTCTTTTGAAAAGAAGATGGATTAGCCCCTGTACACATCAGTGGCAACAAACATGCAAAATTTGGATTAGCCCGTACTCCCATAGCTAGATTTGATGTAAGTTTACTTTTCTTTTTTACACTCACTCTATGACATTACAACAATACAACTACATAAGAGGAGGAATTCAAATCTAGGATCTAATCTGTACGACTAATACGAGGCCTCAGTTCATTTAACATCAGCCGAAAAGACCTCATCAGCTTGTGTACATCAATGTAAGGTCTGCCTAAAAAAATTAACCAATGTAAGGTCTCTCAAATGACAAGTCTCATGCGATCATATATGGAGCTATTGACATCAGAACTCGGAAAAGTTGCAAATGGACAGTGAAATTCTCTAATCCTTAACTACACCCGCCGTAAGTTTTCATCGTGTACTTTTTGTTAACACATTATTATACATACTTCAATAATCACCTTATCAATACCAATAGTTATATCTCATTATTAGTTCACGATTTCATCCGTTATTACCAAAAACTTGTTGAGTGAAATTAGACATTGGACTACAAGTAGTTGTAAAATGCGATACAAAATTCAAAAACCCAAAGGGTGACCCAACGCCATTTTGTGCTGTAATGCGGATTTTGAGTGTTCTTGGGCACAAAGCCAGTGGGTCATGCTATACTATCGAACACATGGTCCACTATCCGTGCATTAGTCCAACAACCCTAAAGGTTAGCCCAAGGTGAGTTATAATCTGGTACATCTAGCTCGATCTTTACTTTTAAAAATTGTCATTTGAATATGAAAGGAGGATTTCAAATTTCAATTGTTTTATCGATACACATCCCTTCAAACTCTTATTGAACTAGAAACTGGAAGCTCATTTTAACTTATGAGTGGTGATGCAAAGGAACCTCCATATATCAACCTATGTTGAATTGTTTGGTATAATGGTAATATGGTATCACTTTTATTTAACAGCAATTGCTCCACTTCTACGACAAGAATTAAACCCTAATCATTCATGAACGTAGCTACAAAATTGGCTTAATCTGTAGAAGCTGTTAGCCAAAAGTGTGGAAGTGTAAATTTTTTGGTATCAACTACCGTTAGAGAGTCATATCCTCCATTTCCCCTTTAGTTCAAATTTTTTAAAGCTTGGATTACTTAGTTGACTTCCATTACAAACTGCAAAATAATCAAAGATAAAGTTCTTGCTTCCACGTTCTCACTAATTTAATTAACTATTTTGAAACGTCTTACATTTTTCCATCACAAGAAAAACGATGCTTTCATGGAAAAAAACAATGGTATTGGTACATCAGTATATGCTAACCAAATACGTACAGAAATCGTTAAAAAGAAGTATTCATATTAAGTAGCCTAGGGGGAATGTGGACATACATAGGCCATAGTCCATACGCCAAAATGTAGAAGTGTCATTTTCTTACATGATTTGGCAATTGGCCTAAATTGAACAGCCATTGGCAAATTTAGAATAACGCTCCATTTGTACTTTTGTAGGTTCAACTCAAAATAGTTAGATCTTGACATTGTAAGACTCATCATTCCTAGTGAAGCAATGCCTCCTATAAATAAACTCCTTCCAAGAGAAAAAGGATAAAGGTAGAAAGGGTTATCTTCTCTTAATTAGACTCATTTGTCACTACTACCCTTTCTCTAAGGTTCCAATCCAAGGATAAAACAGCGCTACTCTTTAGTGAGATGCAGGGGCTCCCTATCTGTGACAAATTAAGAGTCTACATAACATTCTGCACTCATCAATTAATACAATCAATAAGGAAGTGTCCCAAAGTAGTGCAATTGCGCAAAGTTACCCATTACTTATGCTTTGTGAATTGTGATAAGGAAACGACAAAATCATGAAAACTGTTCAAGTTTTGCCAACAATAGTAGCACGTCATTCTAGTTGTTAAGATGAGTCCTTAGCTGAGGATTTGAATAACCAAGTCACTTTTACCATTCAACTCATATCAAATGCTTTGTGTGCAATTGGCAAAGACCGGTTAACACTTTGTTATTATATGAGGAGTTTGAAATTGTTGTTGATGATCAATGTTTGGTGAATGGTAGTTTGTAAGAGCATTTTGGAACTCAAATTGCATTTCTCAAAATGTCGCCTTCAATTGTATTTTCAATCAGTAATTTGAGTATCTTATACGGCTTAAAAGTACCAACTGCTAATTGTACATGCAAGGGCGGCTGAGGCGCGGTGCGAGCGGTCTGTTCGCACAGGGCCTCAGCCGCAAAAGGGCCTTATGTGACGCGAAATTTCAGATTTCCACGCTTTAAAGTGTCGCTAAAAAGGTGTCGGAAAATGTATAGTGACGCTTTTTAAGTGTCGAAACTGTGGGATCGACGCTTTTCTAGCGTCGAAACAGTGGGTCGACGCTTTTTAGCGTCGAATTATTAGCGTCGTAAAAGGTAAACAAGTAAGCCTTGCCTAGATTGTCAAGTCTGTCGATTTTTTTGACGCTTTCTAACGTAGAAAACCTTGTATTGTCGCCTTTTAGCGTCGAAAATAGATAATAGAGGGTCAAGTTTAGGGCCTCAATTTTTTTTATATAAAGTTTAGTGGGCTTACCGCACAGGGCCTATACTTTGTATAAGCCGTCCCTGTGTACATGTATTAAACACCTCCTAGCTAGTCTCAAACATGTAAACCGTTAATTACTAGTCAAGCTTGCAAACTAGTAAGTAGTAAGTACTGAGGCCTTAGTACTGAAATCCTACCAATTACCTCTATGATAGAGTCAATGAGGTATTAACTGCCTTAAACTAAGATTCTATAATATAACAGGATTCAAATACTAATCACTCTTTCCTCACCATCTAACACAGCTGCCTTAACTAGAGTCTCTTGTTTTTTTCTTTCTAAATGGTAATTCTCTCGACTGGTGCGTCTTACATGATGACCCTAATTTGCACTCTGACCTTGGTGAATTATGCGGTTGGTAGCTGTCACCTAAGGCAACAGCCTCATGGGACGAACAACTCGTGTTTTGCTTTGGTTTTAGGTTAGTTCTGAAGTGGGAGTGCTGACTTTAAGGCGTTTTTCTGCATCTGCCAACACTTATATCAGGACAGAGCTAATTATATTCGTCGCTCTTTTTCCATTTCATTTACCCCTATCATCGCTTGTTCTCAATGAAACTTTGTTGAGAGTGCTATGCTAATAACTATGGTCATAAGTTCGCTACCACCTGGCAAAACCTTGATTTATTCGACAATGCTATTAGTATATTATTTCTGTTCTTTAGCACTCACTGAACAATTAGGATCGGAGTAACACTAACCGATAAGAGTTAAGACCCTTACTGCATTCAGTTTAACTTGTTTTGTAGAATTGAATTGAGTTTAACTCGATATCTCTATGTACAGTCTATAATAACAAGATTCTGGACAAGTCACATAACTACATACAGACAATTCAACCGCAGTGAAGTAATTGAGAATAACTGAACAAAGTAGCCTAATTATATAACATTGGCCATTGTGGATGCTTTTAGTTAAAAGAATCAATTAAAAACCCATTTGTACTTTTAGTTTTTCCCAACACCTTCATTGAGGACAATAAAAATAAATTACACAAAAAGGTATTTTGGAAACATTGGCCAAAGACTACGAGTACAACTAAGCTAGTCCAATATACTGATATACGTACGTAGTATGCCTAATTACCTAGCTTGGTCAAGTGGTATTTGATCTTGATTTATTCAACATCGGAGATCAGGGTTCAAATATATTGGTAGGATTTTTTTAGAATTCAGTTCTAGACTACATCGTCTACATGCAATATATATAGACAACATTATTGACTACTACGTACTTACGAACCTACAATTACTTGTAAATCTCCTATATATCCAAATTTAATGAAGCGTTCTGTTGATCGTGAGAGGAAAATAGGCCCCTAGGTCTATATGTAACCATTTACAAAAGAATGCCACTCGATCAACATTGCTTGAAGCGGACTAATAGTTAGAAAGTTCTCTTTTTATATTACAACTATTCTGATATAACTGCAAGAAGAAACGAGGCAGATACTTGCCTTCTGTTACCTAATTAAAGTGCTGGTAGCTTGCTAGCCACAAGTACTTTACATGATGCGCGATCGAGGAAAAAGAGACTGCATTGCATTGCTACATGACGTGCATGTACCTTGTTAGGGAACAATCACTAGGTGAAACTTTGCTACTGAGTATATAGGTTTCTTTCACTCAAATATGAAAGCATGCATGTTTCTTCTTGTAGGTTACGATCCTGCATTCCTGCTGTATCAAACTTTGGATTAATGATAAATCGGATGGTTAATCAATTTGTGGAGTACATTACGGAATGTTTCTCAAACCGTGGGATAGAATGAATAATATGAAAAACCGAATGAATATAAGAAAGTTTAGTATGAAAACCACTAGCGCCTTTGACAACAACATTTTTTTGTGTAGATGAGTAGATGACAAGTGAGAACTATATATTATTGTTACAGTACTCCGTGTTTTCTTATTACCATTTCTAAATGTTTCGCTTGTAGAACTTGCTCTAAAATACATAAGAAAATTAGAGATGGAGTGTTAAAAGTGTGGTTACAAGCAATATATAAGAGCGTTGTTTTACTTGCTACTCGTATACAATCTTCTAAAGGAGAGTTGTGAGTAATTGAGTATCCGCATTAGCCTGATCTTACTTCATGACTCATTGCTGCATCATATCATTTGGAATGATTCATAAGTTAATTCATCGAAGTAATACATGATTTTCTTAAAAGAGAAATATTATGACCATACTAGTATTATTTGATGGGTGGTAAGGACTAAGGAGTCCCATTGTGTCTATTATAACCATCTCAGTATAAGCCCAAATGTCCAATAGATTACAACGACCACCATTCAGTCTAATCCCATTTCAGATGGGGTAATGAGGGAGTCTGATATACGCAGCCTTATCTAAAAAAACCAAAGACTTTTTCCTGAACATGCCTAATAGATTGAGGGGAGTAATTGATAAATATCAAAAGAGAGCAATCCACTCCTTAATCACCCATTATAATTGCGAACTAAATCCTAATCCCTTTTTTTTAATTAGGTAAGGAGACGGGGTCTTGAACTGGGCTGTATCAATCTCGGACAGACCCAATTCTACGCGGATCAAACACTTAGAGAGGGGGATGGGGAAAATATCACTCAAGTGTCCCTAGTGAGGGTTGAATTTGGGACCTCAAAGATCCCGAGTGACAACCTTACCACTAGACCATCCCTAGTTGATTACTGAATCCTAAACCCATATTTGATTCAAAAATTAACGATTTTAATCGAGTTTGGTGAGAAACCTTTCTAGTTCTTTAATACATTTTTTCCTTATATATATTTTTCCTCGTATATACATTTTTTTTGATGGACCTCAATACATATTCAACTAAACAACAAAAAGATAACTTAATAATAAATCTTTAAAGGTTCATAAGAAACATATAAACTGGATGAAATGCGAAATGTAAACGGTTATTAGAATTCTACCTAAAGAATCCAAAAACTCCTATTTTGACCTAACTAAATCATCTAGCTCATAATTAACTTTAGAGTAATTCTTTCTTTGCATATTTGCATTGCCATCATCATGATAGACACAACACACAAGTCATAACTCTCAAAAAGAAATTAAGTCCTTTTTTCATAATATCTTTACACATTAGTGGGACCACTAGGCTACTTCAAGAATATTTATAAAACTTTGCTAACAAGTCCTTACACCTCTTCACTCACCCTCTACTCCTCTCTCACTCCTCTTTTTATTTCTCTCTCCAAAACAGAGCATCATACATGCTGGAGAGACAGAGTATGAGCTGAAACTCAACCCAAACAATTAAAATTTCAAAATTTTAAGATTAACCCATGTTTTGTTTTCAAAAACCCAGATAGAAAAATCATTTGTTTTTAAATTTGGTTCATATTTGGTAATTTAATTTAGGAAATATAAGATGAAGAACAATGAAGAACAAGCAAGGTCTCTGTTTGGAATTTCATTAACAAGCAGACCTAAATGGCATCAGTTTCTCATTTGCTCTTCTGGGTTCTTTTTCGGTTACCTTGTTAATGGTATCTGTGAGGTCAATTCACTTCCTCTCTACTCCATTCTCTCTCCTTAGTGATCCTTCCCATAATAAAGCTGCTGTTATTGTAGACTGTAATAATAGTAATAAATGCAAAAGAGTTACTCTCTTTTTTATTTGTTCTGTAACGATTGACTGTTAGCAGAAAGTAATGATGCGTTTGTTTTATGTTGTGTTTTTTTCTTGGTTGGATTTTTTTTGTTTTTATTTTTTGAATTTTCTTAAGTTGCTTACGTTATGGACTTATGGGAATTAAGTAAAATTTAGTTGAAGAATATTGTTTTTACTTCTTAGCTTTTTGTCTGTTTGTTTGGCTAGTGATGTAACGGTCTGACTTTACATTTTTAATTTTCTTTTTTTTTGTTTGTTTAATTGTGCATGCACTGCAATTTGAAATATGATAATGTAATAATGCATTTTTTTCAAAGTCATAATCACGTCATAAGTGTACATTTAGTGGTATTTATGATAAAATCTTAATCAGTTCTTGTTTTGGGCTGTTGATAATGAATAATCAGCTGGGTATTAACCTTTAAATTTTGCTGATTACAGGAATATGTATACAACAGGCTTCAATTCAGGTGAGTTGTTCTATATCTGGGAAATGCAAGTTTTGTCATTTTACTTTGTGGGCCTTAGCTTGAGTGTTTTTAGCTGAGATGTTGGTGGTCATCATTATGTAATTAAGTTTATATTGTAATTTGTTTGTATGTTCCTCTAAAATTTGGCAGCTTTGGTTGGTACTTCACATTTGTTCAAGGGTTTGTGTACCTAGTACTTATCTACTTCAATGGGTTCACTACCAAGCAAATGGTCAACCCATGGAAGACTTATGTCAAGCTATCTGCTGTGCTCATGGGTTCTCATGGACTTACTAAAGGATCATTGGCATTTCTTAATTATCCAGCTCAAATTATGTTCAAATCCACTAAGGTATGGATTTCAATTGCATTTATTTGGAGAAATTGCTGCATCTTTGTGAAAGGCATCATTTTTCGGGTGTTTATATGATTGTTGTTATGTTGCTGGTTTGAGCTACTGTAGGACCTATAGGTTCATTTGCATGCATCAAATTTATGATGGTAATTAGCTGCGTAGCCTTTGAGAACAATTGAACATCTTAAATATGGAACTCACACTGTAGGGAAACTTTTCAGCATAAGTTGTGTAGTATACTGAGTATGACTCCATTGCTTATTCTTTATGGATTGATTGGATGATGACAATGATGCTCAAAATACAATAGTGATGCTTATATTTTGTTCTAGACCATCAGACCTTACACCATAATCAACTACAATGAATTAAGTAACTTTATCTTCGACATCTGGTCTGCAAAAACAGGTATTGCCAGTGATGATAATGGGTGCTTTCATTCCGGGGTTAAGAAGAAAATACCCTCTATATGAGTATATATCTGCGGCACTTCTAGTGTTGGGTTTGATCATGTTCACATTGGCAGATGCCCAAACATCGCCAAACTTCAGCATAATAGGCGTTGTTATGATAACCGGGGCTCTAGTCATGGACTCATTCCTCGGAAATTTGCAAGAGGCGATTTTTACCATGAATCCCGAGACTACCCAGGTTGCCTGCAGTTCTTATGGTTCTTTCATATACTATATGACACTTTTCATTAGAACTTAAGGTTTTAAGTGCTTACAAGTAAAATGTGACAAGGTCCAGACTTTATGAGTCTTTTTAACTTTATGCGTGTAGATGGAGATGTTGTTCTGCTCAACGGTTGTTGGTTTGCCAATGTTGATCCCGCCCATGATATTGACAGGAGAATTGTTCAGGGCATGGACGTCGTGTTGGCAGGTAGAATTCCATTCTCACAATTCACAAATTATGCTGGTTTTTTGTCTGAAGCTTTTTATGTTACTTGTTTGACATATTTGTCATACCTCTTTCTTGCAGCATCCCTATGTGTATGGTGTATTGGTTTTTGAGGCAATGGCCACTTTTATAGGACAAGTCTCTGTCCTATCTCTCATTGCCTTGTTTGGAGCTGCAACCACAGCCATGGTATAATCTTTCTTCCCCCGGCCTCATTTGCCATCTTCTGAATGAATCTGAACACAATATTGATATTACTTAAAAGTTAAACTCATAGCTGTCTTCAGAAAAAAAATAAAACTCATCAGGAACTTCCATATTCCCTGAACACCAAAATTTATTGAGTTAGACCAAAAGAATCCTAGCCTATGATGCTAAGAAGCTCTTTAAACGTTTACCCTGAGACTCGGCTTGTAATCTTCGTTCGAGCTATTGATGGTGCGATCATTGACGCTTCACCATAATCTGTGAAAATATTGCGCAACTTGATTTTAGTGAATTTATCATGTGTGAATTGTTGGTTGTAGGCTTGTAGCCAATCTGACTTACATTGGTATAGTACCGATCATAAACATGCTACTAGTCATAGGACTACTTTGAAGTTCATTTTAACAAGACATTCATTTTTCTTTCATCTAGCATAAGTGAAATTGTTGAGAATACTCATGCGGGGTAAATTTTGTTATGGGCTTGGAGTATTGACCATTGCCTTGGAATATTTCAGGTAACAACAGCACGAAAGGCAGTCACATTACTGCTATCTTACCTACTGTTCACTAAACCCTTGACTGAGCAGCACGGAACAGGGCTGTTGTTGATAACCATGGGGATCGTATTGAAGCTTTTGCCTGATAACTCACCACCCCAGAGGAAAGTTTTCATCCCTTCACCAAGTTCCAAAGGGAAATCTTCTACAGAAGAACAGATGAGCCAGTTCACCATTGAAGATGATGATGAGGAAAAAAGACCATTGGTTTGAGAAATAAGAGTAATTATGAGCCAGTAATTATCCCAATAATATCACCATTATTGTTTATCAAATATGTTCTTAGGTATAGATTGCTTGCCACCTCCGAAATTGTTTATACAGTTCTAGTACCTTTTTTTTCCTTCTGTCCACTTCAGGTGAAATGTATAGAGAATTAGAAATATAGTAGACCTTGAAAGTATCGATCTTAGTAATTGGTGGTTGAAGGCCTTAAAATTTATGATGGTCCCATAATCTAATTGTCCTTGCTAGAAATCTCTCTTTTACTTACAGTATTGTTTAATCATAATTCTACTTGCTGGCTATGAACTTGAAAGGGGGAATTCTAAACCCATAGCCCCTAATTGTACTGTACACAATTAGGGGTGGGTCCCAATTTTTTTTTTTTTATTATCATGTTCATAGCATGAATGTCATGTTCATATATGATAATATCATGTTTAGATGGGTGAATGTCATGTTGAAGTGAGAAAATCACCACCTCAGTCATATATCAAGTTGTATAACCTACTTATCATGTTCTAACATAACAATATCAAGTTCGCATTTTAACATGATATTTACACATCTGAACATTATATTATCATATATGAACATGATATTCATGCTGTTGAACATGATAAAAAAAACCAAAAAACGTAGGGCCCGCTGCTAATCTTGAACAGTACAATTAGGGGCTACTTGAAAGGTCTCAAACGTACAGTACTAGCACTTACAGCACAAATTAAGTTTCATTAGGTCTAAGTACAATATGTACCCTAATATACATCAGCTCTCAATAAACTTGGCCAACAACTGTGTAAATTTATTCAAGCCAGTACTTTACAGTTTACAGAAGGTTTAGTATGTTTTGACCAGAGTTAAATAAGATTACAATAGACCTTGCACTTTTGCAGTGGAAATTTATTCACTGGCACCAAGCCTGACCACACTGATTAAAAGTTTGTTTCAAGATTCTGCACCATAAAAAAGACTGAAGGGAGCCTCAGTGCTGTCGAGGGTCACCTAAAAGTTCAACCAAAGAATGAATACAGCAAAAGAAATAATCCTAAGGTATTTAATGTGCTGCTATGGGCAATTTTTCCCGGAACAGAACATAGCAGAATGAAGCAAGCAAGAAATGATATTGTATTTCCTACCGAAAGAAAAGAAAAGGCAGAATTTTCGCAAGTTTGAGGCAGCTGCTGCCACAAGAAGACACGTCTCAGCACCTCCTTATGATTGCATGCATGTTGCCACCTATGCAAGTATGCATCATCAGATCCTCCTTTACCGCTTTCACGTTTACCCCTTTTCATCATATAGATATGATAAACATAAACACCAAAACCTGCACCCATAAGGTCACAACATATCAACACAGTGAAAAACCACAAGTGTAAACAACCAAACTTGCTGCAAGTAAAAACTTGACACAAAGACAAACACAAAAGAAAACAAAAATTTGCAAAATAACCAAAACCCGGGATAAGACTAAACAACAAAGCCATGCCTGCAAATCAAAGAGAAAACAACACGGCATACACAAGTATTGACAATACTCAGTTGCTTAACCCAGAGATTGATGAGGAGAGCCTAATGTTTAGGAGGAGAAGGGCGGAAGATGAGGAGAGACAACTTGGGGCCAATGATAGTGGGAAAGAGAGATCCAAGCCCAAAGGCACAACATGGAAAGGGGAACATGCAAAGAGCATAGTGTATGGAGGGATGGATGCCATTGTCACATGTTTCTCCCTCATTTCATCTATATCTTCAGGGAGCATGTCGTCGGTTGATGTTCTCGTGCTGGGGTTCGCTAATCTCGTGGCGGATGGAATTTCCATGGGGTTCGGAGATTATGTGAGCAGCTCTACTGAGAGGAACATGGCTTTGAAAGAAAGAGATGTTACTCAATGGGAGGTTGATCATAATGGGGGGTCTGAAATGATGCACTTGATTCGACGGTACCAGGAACTCGGAATGGACATGCAAGATGCTACCACGGTAACATACTAATCTTAATAAACTTCTTTCACATGTTTCTGATCTTTGTGTTTGCATGACACCTGTGACCTGGTCTTCACTCTTTAGGGAGGTCACCACTCACCACTCATATATAACTATAAGAATAAGAAGCTACTAAAACTTTCATCACTTGTTATATATAATGTTTACATGGAAATTGTCAAGACATGCTCCAGCAAGCATAAGCTTCAAAGAAAAATAAGGTTTAACATGATGCGTTCATATCATTTTTATAAAATGTAATGAGAATTGAGCTTCTTTTTTTTTTTTGTTTTGGCTCATTGATCAGGTGGTGAACATCTTCTCCAAATACAAGAACATAATGGTAGAAGAGGGAATGATAGGTCAAAAGGGGCTCCTGCCCCCTGACGAGGAGGCGAAGCCATGGAAGAGTGGTTTAATTACCTTCCTTGCCTTCATTCTTTTTGGAAGTGCCCCCCTTCTCTCCTTCATTATCCTTATCCCGTTTACTGATAATGACAATATCAAGTTCATAGGGGCGTGCATCCTCTCTGCCCTTGCCCTAGCTCTGCTTGGCATAGCAAAAGCTAAGGTCTCCGGTGAAAAATACGCATTATCTACACTGATGACTCTCATCAATGGTGCAATAGCTGCATCCGTTGCTTATTCTATTGGGTGGACATTGAGAAATGTAGCTGGTCTGGAAGAGGCCTAAGCCCCTAATAGTCCATAGGGATCTGAACATTGAACTATTTTGCTGATGTGAGAAATGTGAAGAGACAATCCTCAGCTGACTCCTTTTGAGCTCTTGCAGCATCTCCCATTCCAAGAATGAAATATGGCGGTGTCAAAGCTTCACACATTCTAACTCTATAGGTCGAAGACTTTTGCTTAAAAGCTTTAGTGTGTCCTCTAGGAAAAGAATCATGTTGTTATAGTCTTGGCAATTAAATTTGCTCATGTACTTCGGTATCATATACTGTAAGTTTTTGGCAATTCCTATACTGTTCTGGAGCATAAATTCATATGCAAACATCTGCTAACAATCACATAATCCAGAGCTCATTCCTATAAAGGTTCGTAGCATGTAGCACTGTGTTTACTTCAAATTTCGTAGTGCATTTTTGATATAAAAGAGTTTTCTATCTCTGATGACAAGGGACATGATGGAAAAGTAAACATGCACTTCAATAACTACTGAAAAACTGATATAGATACCAAATATATGTAACAAGACCACTAATGATTCATAAACAAATGTTATCATGATTGTAAAGAATGCCCTATATCTATCTAGTCTCAGCTTTTACATCAATCACCAGGTAATGTAGATCGAAATGGTACGGGGAAAGCTTACTTGCAGAAAAAATGATCCAAAGGTTTGAAAGCCATCAATGAAAAAGAATTAACTCTCTTCATCCAAACATAGTTGTAGAGCATGTTCTGCCTCCCTTAAGAAGCGACGTGTCAGTTGCTTTTGACCTCGTCTATAGACTATACTTGCCCATCTGTTCCTGCTCATTAACTCCTCCAGTAATCTAGTGTCTGATTCTTCAGTACCAGAGCCCTCTTCAAGATTCATCATCCTAACACATTAACATTGCAACATAAGATATGCCAAGAAGGCAAGAATTGGATAGTTCTCATACTTCTCAGAGCACCCACTAGGCAATAGTTCTGTTTTTATCGAATAGAAATATGGACAAGTTGAAAATTTGGTGTCCAGGAAAAAGGATACCTGCAATTTGTTCTGAAGCACATAAAAGCACATGAAAAGTGCAAAAATAAAGAAAGCTTGTTCCACATTCAGTAAAGAACCAGAGAATGCCATTTACCCACTTGGAAGGGACGTGGTAAGGACCCCTTTTGTACAGAGACTATCAGTCACTCTTTTTTTTTCCTTTTGAGAAACGACTACCAGACTACCAGTCACTATTACGATTTTTGTCCAGATATATGATCAGATAAACTAATCTATGAAAGGACAAAGGAGTTCTGGAGTTCAAATTATCTGCCTCAGCTCATTCTGAATTCTGAACAAGCAACTGTACAAGTTTCAGTCATTGCCACTGCTTAATAGTAGTAAATCGCGACAAGAGAATGGAAACATACTTTGTATTTAGCAGCTCAACCAGAAGCTGCAAAGCTCCAGAATCCCCACAAGCCTCCCATACAGCTGCTCGTACTTCTGCCTCTGTCGGCTCCCTCTCCGCATCAGTTCCAAGAAGCTGTATGGAAGTAAAATCTTAGTATGAGTAGTTGCTTGACCCTCATATAAACTTCATACTCAATATGGGGAGAGAGGAAAAAGCAGAAGCAACCATTAACAACTGTAATTTACAGAAGCAATACATACAGAGAAATATTTCATATAATATTTTTTATTTATTTTCTTTCCTAGCATGATAATAGCTGCATAGCTGAACCATATAAATTAAATCCACCATGGGTTCACGATATATGCAAGCTATGTTTTTTTTTGCTGAAAGAAACTTTTGCAACGGCAGAGGTCCCACCTCTTCAAGTAGTGATTGAACTTTGAAGATCTCGTGTTCTTGCATGGCTAGGGTTCGAAGAGACGCCATAAACCCCTCAGGAAAAACAAGCTTATCTATGTATGAAGGTGTCTTCCTTTGACCGCTCCAACTATTGCAAGCCTTGTTAAAGTTGTAATTTGTAATGTTTTTGCTATCCAAGTTTGACTGCTGGAAGAACCCATGATTGAGCAACACTATGGGTAGCAAGCACCTCAGCTCAGCATTCTATGAAACCATAAGAATAATAAGCACTTTGCAAAAAAGAAGAAGGAAAGACTATCACGGTAACATATCCAACCTGTCCTCGGATAAGTTGCACTTTGGACTCTGAAAAAGGAATATCTCGAAGGGCCTCTGCTGGATAATGAACCTGCATAGTATAGCATTCAGACAATTAATTTCTGATCAGACATTTGTCATCACCAATTGCTTTTGCAACACACAATAGCAGGGATATTTGTACTGGCGAGCAGTGCGTCAAAGAAGGTTAGAATGTATGTGGCAGAAAATAGGGCAGAAGATTAACAAGATAGATGAAAAATTTACCATCAAATAATCATCTGGATTATCTTCAATGACAAATCCATACAGGAAAAGCAGTTCCTGTATAATAGCCTCAGAAACTTAGAAACACAAAAAAAACAGTATTCAAAAAAGTCTGTCAAGAATCGTATATACAGTAGAAGAATCAATCAGCCAATTTAAATACCCGGAATATTAAAAGAAAAGAAAAGACGTTCAATTCCTTTCTCTAAGAAACGACGACCTCGATGTTTTTTATTACCACTCTGGAACCAGAATCACACAGATGGTGAATTGGTGATATGTAAAAGACTAAGAAGTACCTCATTTCCTTTGTTACCATAGCTAATCAAGATCTCTTCCTCATTATCTGACGTCAAGCTCGCTTCGCATTCAAAGTAAAAAAAGTGAAAAGGCATTAGATCATCTAATTTTAATGAGCAAGAAAATTACAGAAACACAGACAGAATCTGAAAATAAAACTCTGAGGTTCATGCATCACGGATCCTGTTAATGAAAGGTTTCCCACAGACTATTGTAGAAGAGCCTACCAGATGCAAGATACATAGAAAAAGGCAATCCACTGGTTGATCCTGTTCTATCGACTTCCCATGTTGCTGCAGCTTTGACATCTGAATGAGTAGCCAACAGAAAAGACATTGTATTTTCAGAAACATCACTTAGGAACAGGACATCTAATGAAACCAGCAACTAAAATTTGTGCATGCGGAACGAGACTCCATACACTCAACTAAATTTGAGGCAGATCTTTCTTTACTAGGCACAGCTTAGAAGAACTACAAAGTTACAAAAGTGATGATAAAAGCGAACTGCGTTGTCTATTTTTGGTTTATTGCAAAGTTACCATGATGCTTAATCACATAGTTTAGAAGAGGATTAAAAGAAGTCATGAAATTGCTCTATTATTGTTTGACAGCTAACAACTGTTTCTTCTCTAGAAATCAAAAGAAACAAGGTTGTGTTTTATAGACAGGTACTAAATATCCCCTTACTAGTACCTGAGATCATTAGCAAGAAGAACAAAAGAAAAGAGAGCGCCAAGAGTGAGGAGTGAGTTCGGTACACGTAGAGGGGGGGGGGGGGGGGGGGGGGGGGGGGGGGG
>ONZK01000065.1:32816-45643 GCA_900322385.1 Pharnaceum exiguum | reverse complement strand
CCCCCTTCCTAAAAAAGAGGCATATTTAACTAGCTCCTGCATTTACACTTGGGATTGGTTGCCTAAGCACGTTTGGTTAGACAAGTAAAACATCTTGAAGCTTACAGGATATGCGACAGAAGGATCAAAAATAGCAAGTATAGGCTAGTCATATATCATCAAAATTATATAGCCGAAATGAAGATCGCCGAGGACAAGTGTTCAGTTATTTAGGCGCAAGAACTCTTTTATCCCTTATTGGCTGCACTGTCTGCAGTCCGCCCGTTGCTCATGACCTGCCGGTTACTAGCCTTAGAAGCACTCTGACAGCTCCCACAAGTTCCACCCATTTGAATGAGCTGAGTCGGAGATTTGAGCAGCTTCTTCAGAGTATCGACTATGCTCTTAAACGCTGGCCGCTGACTTGGATCACTGACAGTAAACCAGATGACAGTTCATTAGACAATTTTGCCTAACTAGATGAGATGAATAATCACAATGACACAATGCTTATTTCTCCCGATTTTCCGGGGTAAGGCTGCGTACATCAGACCTCCTCACATCCTCAGTACCCCATCCAGGATGGGATTTTAACTGAGTTGTGGTTGTTGTTGTTGTACACAATGCATATTAGCAAGACGATAACAATAGATGGTTATGTGGAGATTGGACACTATGTGATGTGCAGTATGACAACTTATAGTCGGCAATACTGAGGTTGCAGCTGAAAGAATCATGAAGGGAAATTTTTATGTTCAGACATTAAAAAGTGAGGTCAGAGCAGAGGCTGGTTCCTGTTCATTTTCCGCTGACCACATACATATAGTTGTAGCATGGAAAGCAGGATATAACCAAAATGTAAAGAAAACTTACTCTGACCAGCAGGCCTCAATGAGGGAAGCCAACATAGGCGATGTGGTTGATGGGATAGTAAGTCTCCTGTTCTGGAAAGCAACAGCTCCAACCACCTGAACAGTGATTTCCATTAGATTAGCAAAAAGACGATGCACAAAGAACTGAAAAGAAAGCATGCAAAGGTGACCAAGTTCTCAACGACCGTCTCAAACAGACCCATAAGTTTGAATGAAGGAGTTGTAACATAATTTTACAATTGAATGCAGGGTGGAATACATTTGCCTGATATAGTTGAAAAAGTTATAGGAAGTAGAAATAGCAAATTCATACCTGAGCAGGACTAAGTCCACTCCAAGGTTGCTGCATTGTCACGAGCTCCCATAAAATCACACCAAAACTGTAAACATCAGATTTCTCATTTGAAGGTTCTCCGCGTAGAAATTCAGGGGCCATCCACTCAGGCTGAAAAGAAGACCAACAATATCAAAAGCAAGACTACGAAGTATGGCGTATATATCTTCAGAAATTCCTTTTCCTCGGTATGAATCTTAAAAAGCGGTAAATCATACAGGTAAATCATGCTATCTAGCTTAGCTAGAAATAAAGAAACTTCTATATTATCACCACTATAACCTGCACAGGTGAATCCAGAGGAAACTTATAGTCAGGTGCGGATCCTAGGATACACAACATTTCCAAGTAAAGATTATTTCAAGTGAATGGGCAAACACTTTGCTATAGAAATTCAAAATCTTCTGATATTCTGACTATATTCTATCAGAACATTTAGCGATGCAGATGTTGAAATGAAACCTATCATCCTCACTTTCTCTAGGCTGTGCGTAGTGGGGGGAGGGGGAATTGGAGGCTAAAAATTAATAGCTGACATAATAATAAAAGGTTAAAAGATTCTTACCGTTCCTGCAACAGACTTCGAGGATATGAATGTGTGTGCCTTAAATCTTGACAGCCCAAAATCACATACCTGAAAGTTGGATTAAAAGGTTTATCAGCAAAACAAATTCAAAAACCCATCAACAAGAATAAACTAAGAGTTTCTGAGGTTTGATGTCACACTTTTACTGTCCAGTTCTTGTCCACCAGCAAGTTGGGAGATTTCAAATCCCAGTGTACTACAGGAGGGCTAAGACAATGCAGATAGTTAATCCCCTTGGCCTACATACAGAATTCAAACGTCAGTACCAATCATGTGGCCAGTGGGACATTACATACAATGATGCAACAATATATATTGCATACCACATCAAGTGCCATGCGTAAACGCCTCCTTTGATCCAACACTTCCCCAGAAGCTGGCCTGTGTAAGAGGCGGTATAGACTTCCTCTGGTTTCGAAAAATAAAAAGTCCATCATGAATAAGTAGAAGACTGGGAGATCTGAGATATTTGTACGCAAGTATACATGTAGGCGTATAGACAAATTTACGAGAAAAAAAGAGAGATCACAGAAAATGCCTCACCTGGGCAGATATTCAGTCACAATTGATAAGTGAGGCCGCTTTGTTACAGCACCCATAAAGAGAACCACATTAGGGTGACGGACTCGTTTCATGATTGCAACCTTCACCAGGAAAGCACACAGTTAACAGATTGCTGTATGTTGTGGTGGCTGCTTATGTCGCTTGTTTTTTTTTTCTAAAGTAAAATAGCTACTTCCTTTGATATAAAGGATTTCCTTTTAAAGTATTGAGAACTATCGCCTCTTTCAACAGCATATTCATACTTTTTTAGTCACAGTATTTGTGCAACAGCAACACAATGACCCGTGCAAGTATCCAAAAATGATGTTCATTGAGTCTGTTTGTACCAAACATACCTCACGGAGGAATTCCTTCATTTGCTCCTCATGGAAGTCTTGGATAGTCAAGACCTTCACTGCAACATCCTACAATGTAAAGGCAGAAGCATTGGTGACAGGACTCAAAATCAAGGGCATCATAATTGTAAGGGCACCATGTATAACAAATTATCTTGAGTTTTTCATAATAATAATTTCTCCCTTGTGCACATGAACATCATAGCAGGTTCAGGAAGCACTTCGTATCCAACACAGTTTATGCTACACCCTCCTCCTATGATAGCTTTTGACAGAAAAACAAGTTACACACACGGCACATTCCACTCGTAACTACTGCAGCTAATAAGACTTCAACACTTCAATTTAACACTGAAGAGAACCTTTTTTTTTTCTTTTTGATAAACGACACTGAAGAAAACTGAAAATTACCAGTTTCTGGACATGATCAACCATAGCAAATAAATAACACCTTAAACATCAGAAACAATTTTGAAATGAGAAGGCTTTACGAGTGACTTGCACTGTTCACATTGACTTGGAAGACCAACTGTACCAACTTCCAACTCCATCACATACTAGGTATACATCTTAGGAATCAGCTACGAACTATAGTTCTTGGTAGGTCACTATTTATTCTATGCCAAAGAACTTCTCTTCAAAAAAGTACGCACGAAAAATCATTTACAGAGTTAAAGCTAAGTGCTAACCGATCCATGCCATTCAGCGCGATGCACTATCCCGAAAGAACCTGCAGAAAGTTGGTCATAAAAATAAGTCAGCATGTGCCTTAGACAACAAAATAAGGCGCAAAAAGACAAGAAAAGGTAAATATCTTTGTCGCCACAAAATCCTCCTCTCAAAATTAAAGGGAAGAAAAATAATGATCACACAAGAATACATACCAGCACCAACCCGCTCCTTAAGATGTAGGTCATCCCAAGGGACTTCTAACCAATCCATAGCAAGAGAAGGTTCCAAGTCTAAATACTTGGGGATAGATGATAGAGGACATATGCATTGGTCCTCTGATGTACAATCAGAGTCCTGGACAACAGACTCAGACGTTGGCTTCACGGAATTACCAGAAAATGGACATGAAATGACCACCTCTTTCTTGTAAGTTTGCTGCATAAATTTGTCCACAATGTAGCTTAAAGATTCATGCATTGATATTCCAGCTGGACATGCCACAACTTCAGATACCGATGCCTTTACAGCAAGTAAATCAGACCTCAGGAGATTCTGGTGCTCAGGAGTCCCCAACACCAAAGACACCTTAGAGGACTTCATCCCTCTACAACCCTGATCAAGAGGATTGCAAACACAGCTCTTTCCCTCCTCTAGCAAGCAACTGTCCTCATTGTAGTTAACTGCAATAGTGCATCCCTAGATATTAAAAAAATTGAAATACGCATATGACAGACTGTACTAGTACTATTCCACAATTTTTGTGACAGAAATTCTTTCTAAGCTGTTATACCTGAACTCAGAGGACCAAGGGAAGCACGTGCACTTTTAGAGATGGGTATTTGGCCTTGCGATGCACTAGAATTGTAAGTTCGCTGGAACTCTTTGAGACGAGAAATTTGAAACGGTGAAGGAACAGATGAAAGTAGCCCTCCATTTATTGAGGAATCTGGACTATGGATGTTTCCGGGTTGACTGACCAAGTCAACAACATATTCTCTGTCGAAAATACAACCAGGATTAAATCTAAAATACGAGGGAACCAGGGTACAGGAAAGTGATCGTATACAAAAATCAGATTGCAGTCGCCTCAATATATACGATAAAGAAAGCAGTCTATAGGAACACATGATCTTTGACTTCATAAGGAACAAACCCATTTTCCCATATCTGTTTTCTCAAGGGCGAGTTATTAAACTTGAAACACACTTCTCTGAAGTCCCCAGCAAGTCTATAAAAATGCAAAAATAAATGAACAAGAAGAGAAATAATTGCTAGAAAATAGAAAACTCTGTTTTCTCCTTCCGCACTTCCTCCCTCCCCACCACCCCACCCCACCCCACCCAAAGTCCCAGGAAGTTGCACGGTGTTACTTCGTTCTAAAATATAAATACACTAGTTTGGGGAATTGGGGGGATTTCTAACCTTGGAAATTGCCTTTCATCTTCGATTACGACGAGGCATGATGACCTATGTTCAGCTACGCAATACCTACAACCCTGAGCTATCCTGCACGGTAGGCCTACATAATCTGCCAATTTCTGCAGTGGAAACATTAGTTACGTTAGAATTATCACAAGGTAACATCCGAGGATTACATAGTCATGGTGAAACCATTGAGCTTTGAAATTATCTCACTTCATAATCATGTGTGTAGATTCAGGCAAAATGGCCTGCATTATCATGTCCTCCACCACGCCATTTTTGGCTTGCTCAACTCCACATGCAAGTATAGATACAGGTTGATCTCAAACCACTTCTTGATTGGCTACTAGTCATGTAATAATTATGTTCATCGTAAAAGAGAGAAGAGATACATGTTTTCTGATGAAAACCATGTCATGGAGGGTTACCAGATCAGTTGAACTTCATTTCCATTTGAAGACATTCTTAACTCCAAATTGCTTTCTTAACAGGAAACTTAAGTTTACATATACCACGAGCAAGTACATATAAAGCAGTGAAGAATAACTCGCTCACCTTAAAAAGTATTGCACGATGCCTGCAAAGCCCTGACGAGAGACTGCCAATGGGTAGCACTATGCAATTCTGAAGCTCTTTCAACCTTTTGCTGACTGTTTTCCATCTGGTGTGGAGCTCACCTTTTTCCACCGGAAAATCACCCCTTAATGCCAGAAAATTGTTGGATTTCAAAATAGAGAAAATGAGAAGAGGAAACATAGAACGTGGAGAGATAGGTTGATGCATACCCCATGTGAACTGAGACAAGCTTTCCAAGTTGCTCTACCAATACCAATGGATTAGGTGAGGCACTTGATAGCTCTTTTGCTTTTTCTTGCAGCTCCCTTAGCCTTGAGTCGCCTTTATTATCAACCAGCACAACTTCCATTGATGAATCATGATGTGAAATGGCTTTCAAGGACATCAAAGATGGAATCTTTTTAGCTTCCTCCATGTCATTACACATCACCCAGACATGAGGATGCATCCCTAGTATGTTGTAGAATCCATCAGGTATCTTGTCAGTATATGACAAGCATCCAGTAACCTGCAAAGGTCAAAAATTCTGCTCAATTGTCTTAGGGGAAAACCTATTCTGAAACAGATTGTGTGATTGCAAAATGCATGTTTCTTTATCTGTGAAATATAATCCAAATTGCAAGTACTTGTCAAAAAAGATTGAAAGAAAAATACCCATAAACGGTAAGACACAGCCTCAGCATCGGAAGCCAAGCCAAGTCCCCCCTCAGGACCATCCTCGAACAACAGCATTGTAGGCTCATTGCCAAAACTAGCAGCCTGAGAAGACACCCTCTTAGCCAAGCTCAGCTGCAAATAGTAACTCTCAGTCGCCTTCTCGGCCAAGCTCCTTGCCGTCCCCTCCTCCCCATTCTCCCTATCCACACTCTCCCTTTCCTCTCTGCCTCCTACCTCACTCATCCTCCCATCAACCAAGCTAGGAATAGTAGACCGACTCTCCTGCACCTCACTCGAGAAAAAACTCCCCGCTCCATAACTACTCCCACAACTAGACAACCTGTTCAACGACACCTGTCTATCGAACACCCTATCCTTATCCAATGAGTACAACCCTGCAGCCTCTTTACCCCTCGCCCGAGTCTGATCACCAACTGTTGGCACTGCCTCGGGCTCTTGAGGCAACAACAGCTCCTGCTCATCATCATTATTATTGTTATTTTTATTGTTCAAAGTTTTGTCACTAACATTTTCTGTTACACCTTTGTTCTTCTTCTTGTCACTCCCTAACCAGCTGTAAAAAGCAGCTAGCTTCTTGTTGTTGGTGTAACGGGAAATGTCAAAGTCATCATAATCCCAATCATTTTCACTCCCCGTGAAATTACTACCACTTTTCTTACTTTCAACACTTGCACTTAAAATCCCACTTTTTATGTCACTTTCCTTTTCTTTCTTGCTTTGCTGCTCGTGATCATTTGTTACACTTGCTGTTACTGGTTGTTGAAGATGTGGCGGGAAACCCCTATTGTCAGGGAACTGCCTTGGGAAAAAGTATGTTGCTCTGTGAGGCATATCTTTTGCTTTGATTTCCTTGTCTTCACGAGCAAATTAATCAATCCAACCCTCACTCACGGGTGGTTACTGGTTAGTTAAGGATGATAATAAAATCTCCTTTTGTTGACGTTTCCCTTCTTTAGCAAATGGTCATGACCATCTTTTTTTATGCACCAGAAAGTATCACAGTTTTAACAACCTGTAATCAACCACAATCAAAAGAAAAACAATAAATGCGGCGTAAAGCAAACAATGATAATTGAAGATCTAAATATAGATTTTGAAGTTAGAACTGTTCCACTTTCATCCATTCATTTGTTTGTTGGAAAAAAATTATATAAAATCAAAACCCATCAATTAAGAAGTGTGATATTGTTTTTCTCCTAATTTTACTTGAAATACCATACATTGAGTTGTGACCCAAAAAAATGTACATTGAAGTTTATCCCCAAAAAAAAGACTTCAAATGCAAAATTTTTAACAACACAGACTTAATCCTAAAACTAATCGGTCTCGAACTTTCGATGAATTCGCAAATTGAAAAAAAGTGACTGATGGTAATTACTCTCTACCTCCAAAGTTACTGTTCAATTTGACTTTTTAAGGTACAACTAACAAATTTCACAAAAACAAAAAAGGTACAACTAACAAATATTTTAATCTTAGCTTGTTTTCTAGTACTGGGGTACCATATTCTTGACCATAGATTGATTTCCATTGAAAAATACATGTTGAAGTTTTTAAAAAAGACCCTTTCTAGCTAACTGAAATTAAAGTTAACTCAACAGAGAGAAGAAAAGTATACATCCCAAGTGGACAAGTTGTATATACATATCTGAAGTTTAAAAAACCAATTTGCAAATGGACAATAATTTTGATACAGCACACTAGCTAGATTAAATTAGACATAGACAACCAATAATATTCATAACACGTACATGCAGGGCATCTTGCATCTAGCTAGCTAGCTAATCCAATTCGATCCATATTTTAAAAATTAAAAAGTATATTATTCTAGCTAATTCATCTAAAATTACTTCCCGGTATTAATAACGTGACAACTACTTTAGAAAAATGGTAGAAGGGTAAATGAAATGTATTAATGACGTATGTATGTACCTGAGAGAGAAATGGTCACGTCTTGGACAATATAGCACGAATCATATTGAATCAACCTGGATCAAAGACCTTGCGAACATCCAAGACCAAGCGAGACGTTGAGCTGTCTTAAAAACCAATCAAGGGCGCGGCTTAAATGAAAACTCGTTAAAATACTCAAAACTAGCTGAAAAACTTGTTCACGTCTTGGACAATATTGCACGGATCATCTTGATCAACCTCAGACTAATCTTGAAGTTGCCTTAAACACCATAAATGAAATAAAACAGTACACTTACTTAGCTAGCTTAGTAGCACGTATATATATGTAGTATATGTATGTAAGGGAAATATTATTGTTGTACACTTGTATATGTTTTTTTATGTATGGTATGGTTGGTTACTTATGGTTGGTCCAGATTTGCAGGGTGTGGAGAAAAACTATGTGCGTGGAGTTAGCAGAGGAGGCAAGAGCTATGGGTTTGGTTGGGTTTTGCAAAAGAGAGAGAATGGAATGGAGGATTTGTGGAGCTAAGGTGAGAGAAAGGAGTGCTGGAAGAGTTTTTTAAGCGAATTGCCTGTTGGCTGGTTTGTTGGTGTGTGTATGGAGACGTTATGCTATGTCTTACAGTATGAGAGAGGAAGGAGTGGCTTGTTTTTTAAACAATAATAAAAGGTGTGCTAATGTATAAACAATTTCAAGTTGTTTTTCGACAACCAATTCCATGGAAGAAAATTTGGTCCGTGTATAATAGTAATTTTTCCATTAAATTATAGAGTTTGATGATGCAAACATTGTTAAGTACGAGTATTATTGAATATTGGTTAGCTAATATTAAGAGGTCAGAAATAATTAATCATAACAATTTTTGCAATTAGAGTGAAAAATTTTATAAGTTGGGAAGGCTTTCTAGAAATGCTTAGCAATAATGGACGTTTTTTGGAATCGTTTAATGCTCACGGTAATGGGGATCAAATGGAATTCAAAAAGGAAGGGAAAAGGGGGAGTTTTTTTAATTTATTTTTGTATCTTTTGAGATGTAAATAAAGAGAATAGGAATATGAGTATTAAGTCAACTGATTTAGCGTGGACATAAACTATTGAGAATGAAATCATCTATAGAGATTTCAACCTAAAAAACAATTTATGGAGACATGGAGTAGATTATTTTGTAGCTTTATTTACATTTTGTATTAGTTTATAAAAAATTAATGGCGTACTAGTTAAAATTTGTGTTAAAATATGGGATAATTGAAAAATATTTTAATTAATTCTTATTAAAAAGTACATATAAACAACATTTTCCATGATATTATATTATAGATTTGTCATTTTTTAATTATATAAAAGTGAGAATAACTATTGATATGAGTGATTAATTGATTCAAGTATATGTATAGGTAGTAAAAATTAAGTATGAATTAATTAAAATAACAAAATACATTACATTCAATAGTGATCCTTTTATTCAAATTAATGAATCATTTTCGATGTTTAGTACGAGTATTTATTTCTTTTTTCATGAGGAAATTAAAAATATTAATACTTTTTTTTGGTGTCACAATTTTTTATGAAAAAGAAACTGAGTTGATTTAAACTTAACTTAAAGTTAACTAAAAATAAGTTTTTTTAAAAAAAAAAAGAACCCTTATTCTCTGAATTTTCTCCGATTCTTAATTTCACTCGGTAAAAGTTTACACCTACTGCTTTTATCATAGCATTATAGCACATAAATGACAATAATTAGTATTGTATATTACCTCACAATTTCACTCGGTATAAATTTACAAGTAATGTACCCAACGTCCCAACACTTGTTGGCTTGCTGCTGAATTTTTTATGGAACCAATGTAACTTTCTCGCTTTTAATGGCTGTGACTTATAAAATGACTTCTTTTTTTTTGGTACTCCGTAATATATAAAATGACTTTTGGCCACTAAATTTATTTGTAGAAATACAGGTAGGGCTAAAGTGCGCTGGGGGTTGAGTGTGCACCATACCGGTTTGAAATCCACGTAAGCAGAAGGAGTAGGGAGAGTTAGACACGTCAGATTTGTGGGCTAGGGGTGTGCGCTGCGCACTACGAACAGGATAGTCTTGGATATTTAACGACTTTACGCGGGTAAATTAACCAATTGGATGCAAAATGAAATTATACTGGTTTGCATCTGCCTTTTCTCGTGTCTTGGATGGACTTTGTTGAGTTATTGTAGTGATCTAGGAAGATGGAGTGCTAAAAGGGCGAAGTGGTCGGTGGATTTTGGTTTAAAGAAATGGATAGATGTTGCAATTACCACTAAATTAAGTACTCGTACGTAGTAGGAGTACAATACTTGACTTAAGTACATTACCAGTTTTACCACTAAAGCTAGACTGTGATGTCCTTGTTTGGCTCCTAGATAGAGCTGATAACTGAATTTGGATACTGAAATTGACTAGTTGGACTTGTTAGCTTATTTGACCAACTGATATGAACCAATTAGGGGAGGATAACTTGTTAATTTGCAAATGGTTGAGGTGAAAATGTTAGTTGGACCAGCTTGTTACCATACATAAATTTTATATCTAAACAGCTTGTTTCGATCAAATCATCCATGACACAACAAACTGACACGATATATAAACTGGCTACCAAATCATACCAATGACTAGTGCGTGGACTACAATTGTGGGGATGAGCAAAGTTTGTTGGACCTTATTCACCATTATAAGAGCAAGATTATTGGTGTCAACGAGGTATCAATACTTGCATATATTTGGTGTAAGTTTACTGTCAAAAAATAATTATTTTTTTAAAAAAAGTAATAAAAATTTTCTTTTTTTCCTTCCAAATTAAGAGGTGTATCATAATTACTTTACAATGGGTGTGACTCTGCAACCGGTGTACCAAAATCTTGTTGTATTGGGAAACCGTGATACACAACTTGTACCCAAATAAAATTATTTATTACTATTTTAAAACTCAAGCTCAAGCAATTCTATATATACTACTACCAGGTATTGTTACTGTTAATCAATACCGGCGAGGGCCCAGATTATTTTTTTTTTTTAAATACCAAACTTGATATTTCATACTTTCAACTTGATAAAATCATCATGTAACTTGATAAATATCAAGGTGAAGTATATGAATATCAAGTTAATGATGAGTTTATCAAGTTTGCAAAAAAATGTGATAATATTTTACAATGAACTTGATATGAATGTTCTTCAATATGATATTGCTATGTTGGAACTTTATATTGATGTTCATAAACTTGATAGTATCGATTTTTCACTTCTTCAACATGATATCACCACAGTTGAACTTGATTTTATCATATTTAAACTTGATATCAACTCTGTTGAACTTGATATTTGCAAAAAAGAAGAAGCAAGTTTTCAAAACACCCGATAGTGATGAATAGTATCACTAACGGGTAGTAGTATAGAATTGCTCCTCAAGCTCAAAGTGGTACGTAATATAATATTGTTTCAAACCCACATGGACCAAACTCAATCATTTGCAATGTAAATAAAAATTATTTGCCTATCAAATTAAATATTTTATTTTATTATTATTATGTACTTTTATGTGGGTCGGTACAAGTTGGGTAATATTTTTGAGTGTTTGGTCTTAGTTTTGACATACCCACTCAAAACTTGTATCTAAGTGTTAGTCACCTAGACACCTTCAATGTTTAAGAGGATATCAGTCTAATCTTGAACGGAGATTGTATTTACATGTCATGTTTATTTTCACATAGAACCTCAAGACCTCAAGTAAGTCTCACCATCCGTGCACTCAAAAGATAAATTATTTTCAACTAAGAAACTATACTAAAATGATTGAGGTTAATTTCAATTTACAAAACTTTACAGCTAAAGGCTAATAAGGGTGTGTTTTTGTCGCATGGAATGATATGACATGAACTAAAAAAAAAACTGAAACAAACTGAACTAAATTGAAAAAACTAAAAGATGCTAAACTAGACTGGCAAAAACTGAATGCAGTTAAAATTATAGCTAAAACTGAAATGAACTGGAAAAAACTGAGCTGTAATACTACTAACGAACAAAACACAACCTAAGTTACGTTGTTGAGCTGACAAAAAAAAAAAGCAGCAAGTCTTTGGTACACCGGGTGAATTTACAAGTAATAATAAAGGGATTGACTAATGGCATGAAAAAGGTGACTAATCGTATTTGTTGAAATGCTTTACAAAAAACACCCGGTGTACCTTTACATCGGGTGTACCTAAGAATTGGAGAAAAATAATATTAAGTCCCCTTAAAAAAAGAAAAAGACTTCAGTTGTGGAAGTCGAACTTCATACTACTGGCTTGCGATTGGGTTAGACGCTAAACCGAGAAAACCACTTTAGGTTGTTGGTAATATTTAATTGGTTTCTCAAAAGCTTTAGCTGGAAATAGTGTAGCAGTGTAGGGAAGAAGGTGGTAGAGTATAGAATCAGTAATCCATTTTAAGAAATGTAGTGAAGTACTGAAGGTTATGGCTAAACTACCGTAATCGATGAGATTAAGCCCGATCTGGGGTAGATTTAGCCAATAATAGTCGCGACAACGTTGAGTGGCATGTACCACTCCAATGTCCAATTCTTCGTGCTTGCTGAACCATAGTCAAAAATTGTGAAAGAAAGAAATATAGAGCACAACGCCACACTTAGTGACATAGTGACATGCATTATTGTCATGTCATGTTAGGGTAGATCTATAGCTCGACGAAGGTGACAAATGTGTTGTTAGAGTCAATTTAGTTAGTTCAGTACTCAGTACTACAACAACAACATCATCAATCGAGTGTAAATCCCTATTCAATGAGGGTGTTCGGGGGTCGGGATGTACGCAACCGTACCCCTATTTAAAAAAATAGAGAGGTTATTCAATGGCATTCTAA